>JABSTQ010011582.1:0-278873 GCA_013358835.2 Ixodes persulcatus
CTTTTTATTTAGATATATAAAACGAACAACAGAATGTATTGTTTTTTTGGGGGTGTTATGAAGTCTACGAAATACTCGAGCATAATTTAAATTTTATTCGAGGGACTTCACAGAGGTAACGTCGGCGGGACAAGCTCAGCGGGGCACCAAAACAGCCGTGCATCGTAAAGTCCGGTACTGAAAGCCCCGTACCGAAACGACCGCATACCGAGATTTCCGCACCGAAACGTCTGATTCCTCGTTTCATCAAACGAGTTTTTTACCACCGTAACTATCGTAACCCAACTATTTCATATCCGTTGGATATTCAGACTCGTTGGACATTCAGGCTCGTTGGACATTGCGTCTCGATTGGATCTTTCGTCTCGTTGGACATTCAGGCTCGATGGACATTCCGTCTCGATGGATCTTTCGTCTCGTTGGACATTCAGGCACGTTGGACATTCCGTCTCGATTGGACCTTTCGTCACGTTGGACATTCAGGCTCGATGGACATTCCGTCTCGATTGGATCTTTCGTCTCGTTGGACATTCAGGCACGTTGGACATTCCGTCTCGATTGGATCTTTCGTCTCGTTGGACATTCAGGGCTCGATGGACATTCCGTCTCGATTGGATCTTTCGTCTCGTTGGACATTCAGGCTCGATGGACATTCCGTCTCGATTGGATCTTTCGTCTCGTTGTACATTCAGGCACGTTGGACATTCCGTCTCGATTGGATCTTCGTCTCGTTGGACATTCAGGCTCGATGGACATTCCGTCTCGATTGGATCTTTCGTCTCGTTGGACATTCAGGCTCGATGGACATTCCGTCTCGATTGGATCTTTCGTCTCGTTGTACATTCCGTCTCGCCTGTCAAGTGACCGATTGGACATTCAGGCTCGTTGGACATTCAGTCTCGTTGGACATTCAGGCCATAAGCGGTAGTTGTGGGCGGGGGGGGGGGGGGGGGGGGGGGGGGGGGGGGGGGAGGAGACGCGGACGCGGAGACGGGCGGCTTTTACGGGCTTTTCTGTTTTATTCGCGCTTCGGCGGCTGTCGAGTGAGCCGCATAAAGACGTTCGGGAGGGTTAGGGCCGTGTACAGGTGGTACTTCGATCTTTTTGGGCCGCTTTCAGTGGCGTCACGGATAGTTTTCTTCACAGGGCTGCTTATATCCCGTGTCTTAGGCGGGAGATTGAGGAGTACCGCTTGTACCCAGGCCATTATCCAGAACGTGAATAAGACTGTACCAGGACCAGGCGGATTTTTTCGGTCGCTCACCAGTCATCTAACTGTGTTTTTAGATTCGTGTTTGTCCTTTGTCCCCCTTCTCCAGGGATTATTATCGTCATTCTTGTCCAGGGTCGCTAAACTCGTCAAGCACAACTTTGTGCCCGAAGTTTGCGGAACGCGCTAATTGGACTCTCGCGACGCTGACGTCGCGCCGAGCGAGGTGTCAATCATTCGAACGCTCATTTCTTTGAGAGAGGCAGAATGTAGCAAAGTTCATCGAGGCGCGCGTGCGGCGCGTGAGGGCGCGAGGAGCCCGCTGATTGAACGGCTTCTTCGGTGACGTAGCGCCCATTTGTCCCTAAATCCCTACGCCAAGCTAAAATTAATGCTTTACAGATTGTCCCTAGGCGACCTGCTGACGCTCAAAATCCCTCCGAAGTTTGTGTAAAAAAGAAACCTCGTTTGTCGAAGTTGTCGCTGACGTCAAAGTGACGTTTCCGAACTTTGCGAGAGCCATGGTTTGAGCTCAAGATCTTCGCTTCGGATCGAGGCGAAGTTAAACTTTGTCAACATGGCGGTGCCGAACGCTGCGGCCAAGCTTATCTTCCGCCACCGTCGGCGTCGCTACCGAGACCACCGGGGACGCCTTTCAACTCCCCGACGACGACTTTCGGCGACAGTACCGGCGATCGAAAGCCGTTGTGCGTTGACTCTGCGACGAGCTTCGTTCGGCGCCCGGACTTCGAAGCGGCGGACAATGGCGTCTACCATGACCGTGGAACCACAAGTTCTTTGCGCTCTCCGGTTCTTCGAAACCGGTAGCTTTCAAGGCATGGTGGCGACTGACGAGCACCTGTCAGTCTCCCACATGACTGTGAGCCAGGCTGTCAGAGTTTTTGCGGCTGCCATCGTTTTTTTTTTTTCTGCAATATCCGAAGAGGTACTAATAAGCTGGTATACAATTCAGAATGTTGGAAAACAAACAAGAACCGGGATAATTCTTGGGTAGGTTCGAGTCTCCCGGCAGCCGGCAGAAGTATTTCCCCAAAATGTTACTGGCAGTCGTCACTCATTGGCGGTCAAATCAGTTCATCGAACGACGTGTCATCGACAGATCGTTTCATCGGCACGCGATGTAATCACATGAAAGAGATTTTCTTCCGTTAGAGGTATATACAAATTAAACATTTTCACACCTTTATACATGTAAGTGGGGTGTCCAATAACTAACCCCCTAATAAGTGTAGCAATAGACCTTATAAAAAAATGTAAACCTCACACCTTTAAAAATGTGTGATTTTTTAAACACGTTTCTTAAAACGTGTGATAATGCACTACACCTTTTTATAAAGATGTAAAACTACAATACCCCTTCTCGTCAGACACGTAGCCAGGGGGGGGGGGGGGCCATAAGGCCCGCCCCCCCCCCGAAATCTTCCATTTTGCTGGGGCCTCCTCTCCCCCCTCCCCCTCATAGAGCACTTTGTCATGGGCGCCGCCCCCCCCCCCCCGCCCCTCCCTAAAACAAAATCCTGGCTACGTGCCTCCTTCTCGTCAAGGTGTAATTACCACAGTACATTCCTTTTTTGGGGTGTACACAGTGGCCCGGGACCCAATAAAATGACTGAAAAATTAAATTACACAAACGAGTCGCCGAACCAACACGTTGCTTCTTGGCGAGTGTCGAGGCAACTTCGGCCGAAAACCGGCTTCAATATTGGCCGGATGTACGGTTTTGCGCCTCGTCCCGACATCCGGCAGGTATGGGTGTACCGATGCCAATACACGATTTATGTCTAATAGCACTGGCACCACTGATCTCTTATTAGGCTGGATCGCGGATAGAGGCCTGTATTGCTGGGGTCGAGCGGCACCACCGGCAGTCATCGCTTGACACGATCTAATGCATGCTATAGGAGAAACGGGAAAACTCAATTTTATTACGTTAGTTGGTTGTTCTCGATCATGAAACTTCTATCGTGTTTCCGCAAATAACAGTTAATATTGTGGGCAAGAATATTAAACGCGTTAGAATACCAATCTTGTTTAAATAAACGTTGTGTGGTTGAGGGTCGAGGGAGACTTTGTTGGGCGTTAACTGTGATGTGTTTAATGAGACAAGGGCTACCGAGAGTTATTGTGGTGTCATCCGTGATCTCGGAGTCATCAGAGCTCAGCAAACGATAAGTTGGAAGGCCTTTACTGGGACATTCGCATCGTTTTAACCGCTTGTACATAGTACTTCATGGTGGAAGCTTTTTCTTTGAACTGCTGTGAGGGCTTCCGTGACAAACTGAAACTCGGAGCGTGCCGTTCAGTCGCTGAACGTGCCGTTTATTTAGCAACCGAAGCAAGCGACGTCAGTAAAGTCGGTGGTGCTCCGGCCCATTTTTTTTTTTAATCAATGTTAGAACGTTTGACGAATGTCTAGTTGATCTCCAAGTACCCGATATAATCATCGCAGCACGTCATAAAATACTCGCCCTCGAGCACCGCGTACAAGCTTCCTATTTTTGCGTGTTTCTCCCTTAGACTTTCGTGTATTGCCTCATGGTGTAATACGCCAAAACAAGGACGAAAACGAAGGGAGAACTAGACAGGACGCGGCGTATTGCCTGTTGTCAAGCGATGGCCGCCGGTGAGGCCAGTGACGGGCTCCCGATCCGCGATCCAGACTTGCACTGTGAGAGTTCTAATGCATTGCACCCGCGGAGTGCTGCACGGAGAACAGGCCCCGGACGAACTTGCCGAATGCACCTAGTGCAGACTGATGCTGTCGCCATAGATGTTGTAGAAAAGTACAGACCTCAAACCGAAACTAGCGCCTTTTTGTTCGACGTGATGGGTGGGAATGCGGGAGCGCAGTCGCTGCCATCGTTTATCTATAAACGTTGGTTGCTGCAACGTGTCACTTATATTTGCGATGATTTACAATTAAGGAACTCGGCTGTCAGAGATATCTACAGACGGCGTAAGTTTCCGAAGCCAGCTAACTACAAACAGCATACACTTGAGAAAATTTATGGCACTGTACGCGCAAAAGCTTGCTTCGTTTTAAGCATAGTATTATGAGTGAACCACTGAAAGGATACTGCTTAAATCTAGTTCTTTGGAACATCTGGCAATACGTTTCGTAAGACTTTTTTTATTTCCCTGGTGAGGGCATTGAGAACGAGAGCTTTCTCAAACAAAATACGACGGGGCAAGATAGCTGCCGTTCAAATATGACTGTGCTTGAGCCTCGGGCAACGTCTCCATGTTTAGCCTTCCCGGACGCTGAGTGAATGCGCACAGGTTTCTGCTGTGGGAGCTTTGTCGAAAAATGTTCCACTTTTCACCTGCACACAGATGATGCGAGATCTCGCGGCCTCTGTGTTTGTCCTGGGCCTTTCATTACACACTGGTAGGTTTCAGCGTCTGTACGGCAACAAAGCGACCCAAATTTTGCAAATAAAACACGGGTCGGTATTCCTCCCTTCGTGGAATATCAGACGCTTACAATTCAAGCTCGCGTTTGAGTTTGTGGCCCGCGGGACGCGATTTCGAGCAGAATACCAACTTTTTCTTTCAGCTCCGCTGTGCGAATGCCGCCTCGTAGCAGACGAACTGCCGTAGTCTGCTCTCGCTCCTCGCCTGGGCGAGGCATGACGGGATTGTCGGCGCTAGAGAGCTCAAAGACAACGTACAGCGAGCGGCGTGAACGCTCGCCTCCCCGCGCTGTCTCGTGCTCTCGTGCACCGCCTAGGGATCGCGGGAATTTTTCGTCAAAAGTTGCGAAGTTGAGCGCGTGCCGGGAGGAGGAAACTTCGCGGCGTTCTTTTGGTCATTCCCCCTGCTACGTCAAAAAGCGAAGAATGTTTTGCTCCACGAGTTTAGCTACCCAGCTCGCTTGCACCTTTGCAATAACTGAATTATAATTATAACCTTAAAAATGCAGGCCTTTCACCCTTGTTGGTGTTAGACTGGTGGCAGCTGATAAAACCCGTTTGCTCTACTGATGTCTAACTCCCGGTTAGCTCAGTTGGTAGAGGGCTCCACTGGAAATGAAGAGGTCCCTGGTTCGATACCAGGACCAGGCGGATTGTTTCGGCCGCTCAAGTCACCAGTCACCTAGCTGTGTTCAGAGATTTGTGTTTGTCCTTCGTCCCCCTTGTTCCCCTTTCCCAGGGATTATTATCGTCGTACAGGCCTAGTCTAGCATGGTCAGGGTCACTGACCTCCAACAGGGCCTTCACCTATGGTCACCGGCTACCTGGCTTATCTGCCGCGTGAGCTGCATGAGCTACCAGAAAGACCACCTTTCACTTTGAGGAAAACGCGGGAAACACCGGCACACTGATCAACACGAACCTTTTTCGCCCACTATGAGTTAACGGTGTTAAGAATGGAACCTTCGGCGACCTTCTTCCGTGTTTCAACGCTGCGGAAACGAGTCCCGAAACGAGTCCCGACGTGTTCAGGACTGTCGCCCACCTGTCGAAGCCTGCCCAAAACGAGTCTCAACGCGTCCGTGACGTCAACGGGACGTGTGTGTGTGTGCGTGTGGGTTCGTGCGCTCCGAAAGGGGAGAGAGGCATGGCCTAACTGCGGAGAACCATGGCTACGACGCACTTCTGGCTACGACGCGGCGGACTTTGCTGCAACGCACTTGGCGGTCGCACCTGCTGCCCTGGCGGAGAGTGAGGGAGAAAACGGACCCTATATAAGGCGGAGCGTGAGGGTGCTCCGTGGTTCTCTCGGATTTGACGACTGTATCGCAACCATGTAATTAAACCGTTCGTTACGTTACCAATTCTCCCACCTCCACTGGACCCCTGGGTTCTTCACTTCGGGGAATGGTCGTCGTCACGAGCCAGGAAGCCTCCGGACGTGCGGCATAAACCCCGCCTCGAACAACGGCAAGCAACAGCGAGTCTCGATTCTGGCCGTTCTGGCACTCTTGGTGCTGGACTTAAGCGACTTTGAATAAAAAAGAAATTCTGCCGGAATAGGAGCTTAATTGAACAAATATGGACAGAACTTTTATTTAATTTTAACGCTAATTTTATTTTAGCAGAGGCTACATCCACGCGCGGGTACGTAGCCAAGTCGGGAATAGATAAGGCTCCATCCACGCGGAAGGTCACGTGACTTATAATATAAGGACACAATTCGTTTTGATGTACATATTATGCTTTTTTATAAGTAAATATAGGATATAAAAAAAGGTTACATTTATTGTTGTGTTAAAATTAATATGTCAGGTGACCTTACAAATTCTTAGACAATTTATAAATTTTTTTACTGTTTTCTAAGACTAATAGCAGATATCATGCGTCATAAAAATAGTATATATAGATATATTTATAGTTATGTTGTCCAGGAGTCACACACACATGTGGTGGCATGCGTGCCATCCGTGCGTGTGGGTGTGCAGCAATGTGGTGCGGGCTTGGTTGGCTCGGTGCGGGTGCGGCCTCCGGGGCCTTCGCCCATCTGTGCATCGCTGCTGAGGCGAGGCGGTGAGCCTTCGTCGTGTGCGTGGTTGGCTTGGTTCGAGGCGTTTTAGTGTAAGCTTATGTGTATCGATGGGGACAAGTGCGAGCCCACTGCTTCGTACGTTCTTGACTTGCGCGCACGCTCGCAATCTCACAAAGATTGTGAGAGAAGGGAAAACATGCATTAGTCCCAGTAATAACAAACATACTGAGCATTCAATCGAAAAAACTGGGTAAAAGATTTCAGAAACAGTTTATTCCATGACAAATAAAACAGTAGCCGATGCAGAGATGCCACTCGTTCACGAGATCACTGCTCAACACGAAGCCCTTCTTGCGGCAGAACTCCTGCAGGAGCCAGTTCACGTCTCTGTTCTCTGTGCCAATCATTCAACGCCTGCATCTCGTCACTCTGACTACGCTGACACTTCAACGAAGAGGACCTGTTCTCCCGCCTCAGAAGGACGGAAAAAAAGGCGATCTGCATCGTCGGACTGCGTTCCAAGATCTGAGCGGCCAGCCGACGGTACTTGTCAATGTACGCGCTGGCACAAACGCTGGTGTTGTTTGTGCCTACGTGCAAAATGACATCATCAAAATCGAGCAGGCCGTCAGACACCTTGGAAAACAAAGCCTCGATCCTAATGCCACTAAACGCCCGCATTTTGACAGCCACCCGGTTATTCGATGGGAACTACTGGGTCAAGCATTTCACCATCGAATCCCCGGCAACCAAAACTCGAGACGTGTCAGAAGCAAACTCCTTGACCAAGAAAACAAGAAGAAAGAAACACTTCAGAGAAAGTCAACCCTGCTTGCGGAGGACGGCGGAGAAAAGCTCACCGGAGAAAAGCTCACTGCAAAACCCGCAGATGCGGAGAAAAGCTCACCGGCCTTTGAGCGGATGCGGAGAAAAGCTCGCGGATTTTTTTTTAACTTAGCGTATTCTGCGTCAAACGTTGCAATTTAACATAATTCGTAGGGTTGTGCGAATATTCGATATTTTGAATAGTAGTTCCGAATAATACACTATTCGATATTTGCTTCGAGAAGAACTGCACTATTCGCGTTTTTCGAAGTGTTGATTGCGGCGGGTTGGCCCCGTTGAGTGCGCTTTTTACCAAGCACCGCTGCGCTGCGGAGAAGCAATACCCGCGGAAGCGAGCTCCGCGGGTGTCGCTTCCCTGCAGCGCACCGGTGCTTGGTAAGAAGCGCACTCAACGGGGTAACCCGCCGCGATAAACACTTGGAAACTTATGAATATCGTAATTGCGTGCTTGAATGTAAAACATACTACATTCAAAGCGGGATGGTGCACCTATGCCGACTGTATTTGAAAATAAATGAAAACTTTGTGGATGTGTATATCTATATTGCAGTAAAAGTTTTAAAATTAAACTGTTATGCAAGAGTATATACTATGTTAGGCAGAGACAGGGGTGGATTCAGAGGGGGGGTCCGGATGTCCTGAGAGGGGGAGGGGGTTCCTAAACAAATGGTATGCTGACCAACACCTGACCCCCCCCCCCCCCCCCCCCCTCAGGAAATTCCTGCATCCGCCCCTGGGCAGAGATTCCCTTACAACATGCGTTCATCATGCACGATTCATTATTTTTTAACTCGAGATTAAAGAAAGAATATTTATATAGCAAGATTCGTAAATGAACTTCATTGGGTATAGTTGGCCATCTCTATAGGATTCATTTTATGCCAAATCCGTCGTTTACTTGCCATCCCAAGACACCAGACCTTCTGAGGTCACAGTTCATAAATATAGATATATTAAACTTAGCTTATAAATGAATAAGTGGAACAACCTTCACAAGTTTAGCTGGGTTTTCGTCTAAGCATTATGCAATGGTAGTGAAAGGCATGGAAAAACTATTCGATATTCGAATCGAAAATATTCGGCCAAAACCACTATTCGCTTCGAATTCGCATCGAACTCAAAATCCACTATTCGCACAAGACTAATAATTCGCATTCGTCACTTCATTAAAAATATGTCCACTTTTTTGTAATATTCTTGAAGTTCATTGGGCATATTTACTAATTCATCAGAAATTAGTAATCACCCATTCTGTATATTAATGAAGCCGCAAGTATAAAATCAGAACATCGTACACCGGTAAAAGAAGCAACAATTTATTGACAACTGGCAGTGTGACGTCGGTAGCTCTGTCAAATAACGAGGTTTGTTCTTTGCGTGCTAATATGAATAGCTGTGTGTGAACCGTTTCAGTTCCAAATATTGTGTGGTGCCTAATAGATAAGTAGGTGTGTGTTGATGTAATCAGTGTCGACTACGCTGTTTTCTTTCTGTTAATTTCCCTAACAAAACTTTAGTTGCGAGAACAGATTCGTCCTGTCGTGTTGTCTTCACTCCGTCGTCGTCGTTTGAGCGGTTTTCAACATGTATCACGTTTACCAACTCGCTCAATTCGCTACCTTACAGAAGACTACTTCTTATATAGGTCACGAGTAACAACGGTGCCAGTGTGCAGCTCTGAAGGTCATGCGTGGCTCGCCGTAGAAGGGCACTATCACACAAAGGCAACGTGTGGAAACACCAGCACGAACGGCTAGAAAACGTGCTTTTCCGTGAAAGAAAAAAGCCTCGATATCCTACTGACTGTTTTATCCTGTTTTCATAGGTTAACAAAAGCTTCAAAGAGAATTTCAAGCACCGCGTTGTTGCGCATGCACTTTCGGATTTTCGGCATTTACAGTTTTGATTTTTAGGTTTTAGGCAGCCATTATTAAGTTTTCGAACTTTTTCCTGTTCTTCAAGTTAATAAAGTTTTGAGTTGGGCTTTCGTTGCCTACAGAGTAAGCCACAGAAAACACTCGCCCGAGTTATTAATTTGGGAACAATATACCCAATAAGATTAACAAATAATAAAAAAAAGACATTTTCTTTTTTGCAAAGCTGACGAATTTTAATGATAATAAATTGGATATAAGCTACGCATGATCCAACAGCCTCCATATAAAAAGAAGAAAAAAAATCGGTGAGCTTTTTTCCGCATACGCTCAATAGCCGGTGAGCTTTTCTCCGCATCCACCGGTTTTGCGGTGAGCTTTTCTCCGGTGAGCTTATCTCCGGTGAGCCTTTCTCCGGTGAGCTTTTCTCCGGTGAGCTTTTCTCCGGGATTCGCTTGCGGAAGACCAGGCACAGTCCACGCACGGCAAGAACGCAAGTAGCAATGGCCGCCGAGCACATAACAAAACGGCAAAACAATGGGAGGCATGACCGTAGTTTGATTCCTGCGTGGACGGAGAGAAGACGGGAGAACTGCCTCCTTCCACGCAGGAAGTGACGTAGTGCGCCGGGAGTGACGTAGTGCGTGGATGGAGCCCTATCTCCCCCCGACTTGGCTACTTCCCCGCGCGTGGATGTAGACACTCCCATTCAAAATTCTGAACCGGAAGTGCGTCATGTGGAACTGCCCTATACTGAGGTATATTTCCGTTGCATCAGGTTTTGTACATGCACCCCTTCGGGTAGAAAAGACCGGCTTTCCGCGGAGCATTACTGATTCACCACGTGCTTGTTGTATACTAAGATATATCTGAGTGAATTTTAGTTTAGCTTATCATTACTTTATCACACGTCCACGTTTCAAACGCCAAAAGGATCGTTTCTTCCTGCCACAAGCAAATTGTGTGAGAAATAGGTCATCCAGCTTTTACTTCATACTTCTTGCTTTATTGCACTTAAAGAGAAGAGGAGTATGGAGGGCGTGCGAGTTCTGCGGAAAGGCGGGGGCCCATGCAACCTGTGTGCCCGCAGAACTGACCCTTTATACCCCCCCCCCCCCCAAAAAAAAAAAAATAAATAATAACAAAACACACACACACTATTGATACACTTAGTCATTGACGCAGCTCCACATATCTTGCTGCCTCACTCTGGAGCGCTCTAATGTCCTCACGGTTAGATGGCAGGGAGTGAGTCATTGAAAAGGGTAGGCCTCGCCACACTGAGGCTGCACGTAGCAGGCACGACTCGCGGTGTCGGAGCGTACGAGCGAGGATGGGTTGAACGGCACCAGTTCGCAGGTTGAGACGAGGGCGGTCTGGGATATCGGAGTAGGAGGGCTGCATAGGCAGACAAAACAGACGGATGGAGGCGAGCTGTCTCCTGCGAAGAAGACTGCACCATCTCGAGGTCTGGTACAGCGCAGCTTGGGTGGTACCCCTGTAGGTTACCACCCTGTAAGTTACCACCCTGTCCTGTTCTCTGCTTATCAATGTTCGCTTACAAACCATGTTCGCGAGAGCAATAAGTGACGGACTGGCGACAAAAAGAAAATAAACAAAAGAAAGCCTAGACTTTTTGCTGAGGGGGGTCAAATATACAAGCGAAACAAAAATGTCTTTTTTTTTTTTTTGTCCACTTCTCTTTTTTTTTTCATTTGTTATTTTCTTGACACTCAAGTATGCATTGTTGTCGTAGGTCGTTTCCCGGTCTGCGGCGCGCCTCAGGGTGGCAATCCTAACTTCCGTTAAACCACCCCTTCTGTTTGAGGATTTTTCGGGGAAAACTCTAGGAAACAAAAGGCGCATTTGGGAAGGCGAGGGAAAAACCTTCATTGTACGAACTTTTGGCTGGAATATGAGTCACAATCGGCAAAAAGGCGATGTTTTTTTCACGAGCTCTACCAAAGTCACCGTAGCTAATGAAAGCCAGCAACAGGATTTGGTTGCTCGAAAGAATGTTCACGTTTGCTCGTGCCACGCCCACGCGACTTCACACCGAAAAACTCGGACACGTTTGCTCGTGCCACGCCCATGCCACTTCGTACCGAAAAACTCGGAAAATGGCGGAATGTCAAAAATGTATTTGAGATAATGAGTACAAGATACTAGGAATTGTAATTAAAATAGAGTATCAAATACTCTCGATACAAAGTCTCTGCAAGATACCAATATACTTTAAAAAGTATTTGAAATACAGTATCTTGAGTAGAGTATTTGAGATAGGCACAAGTCTGGCATTCAGCCTGCTGTTAAACCGACCTGCGGAAGCGTGCTTTTTGTTGTTTGTTCTCTTTTTTTTTTCTTTTTTTTTCTGAATGGCAGTGTGAAACACCGGGCCGCGGAGAATGCCAAAAGGAACTTTGTGCTCACATGATATAGATCTTAAGGCAAATTCACAAAATGTGCAGAAGCTAAAAAATAATAACCGGCATTCTACAAAAAAAATATCGGGTACACGATGCCTTGGTGCAAAAAGAAATATAAGGAGATGTAATGATATTCCTAATTGCACATAAATAGTCAGAAGGACAGCCGAAGATTCTTATAATCCTAGCTGAGAACACATTTGGCAGTCAGCTTTCACGAGTTTGAAACTTCGCGAAATGCATCCTCGCTATAGGCTAATATTGTGTTCGTCTTTGCCCTTCCTTTACGACTTTTAGCTTTATCAGTCATTCGCTCTAAACATTTATTAGCTTGCGGAATCTCATCGCGATCCTGCTATATGTGCATACAGCACAAATCATACGATTTGAACATCAGCTTCTGCTAGTGTTGCGAACAACTCACTTCACCAGAAAACTAAACTGCTTGACATAGTTTGCAAGTGGCGTCATCGCACTAAATGGTGGAAGTCATTGCGATTTGTTTTTGCTGAGGAATTGAAAATCCGGTTGTGCAAAATGCACGCTGCAGAAAGATCGCGTTCAGTGAGAGACACAATTTATTATTTTTTTTTTTGTACAGCGTCGTGAGGAACGGCGCGAGCCCCTGGCACCACAAAAACGCGCTTTCTGGCAAGAGTTTTTGCAAACAAACTAGTTTTCAATGGCCTCACTTTCTGATCTGTGCCGAAGGTTCGGGGCAGAGATATATTTACAACGCAGTATGCTTTCAAACCTACCTCCCCCTTTTTTATTTTATTTTTTTGCTTTTTTAGAGAATACTTTTTTTTATTCCTGAGGGGCGTCTTCCTTTGTTTGGGGGTATTAATTCGACCATCATTTTGTGTCACTGACCCTCCACGTTCATTGCTTTTACTTTCCACCCAAAAACTGTGACGCTTAAGAAAAATACGCACGCGGTCGAATTTTAGGTAAGAACTCGAGAACAACACTCCTGTGAGGATTAGAGCGGTTGCCAACGTCCGGCCATCCCTCTAAGGCCAGTAGGATCTTTCTTTCCGGGTACCATTCCCGTGCACACTTGTGGTTCTATGTAACGTCGGATTAATAAGACAGATTTAATCCTTTCAATGCTTCTATTCTCTGGGACAACTTTATACGAGAGTTCAACAACGAAAACATATTTTGATGTCTGAATGATTTGTGCATATAAAATGAGTTGTGCAACAATTTCTGTACTTTCAGTAAATACCGCTAAGAACAAATCCCTGGCGTTGATAACTTGCAGAAACAACCATTAGTTTTCCTCTCCGCGCAATGGCAGACGCAGAAAAAAAAAAAAAAAAAAAAAAACAGCTTTCCTTTCCTCAAATCGCTATTAGAATAAGCGGCTACGTGATACGACACTAATTACGTGCCGTCAGTGTTCATCATAGTCATTCGCTCAGGATTGCAAAGCATAGAGCATGGGCTGAGCTTCAGACATTGCTAGAGTTTGGCTATTCTCATCTTTGATTGAACACGAGCAATTACTCTAATGTTTGGCGGTGCTGATTTTCATGAATCCGAGCACTCAACTCGGGCTCATGATGATCGAGAACGTCACGGTGTCGCATGACTCGCGGTGCGAAGTCGTGACGTTATCTGACATCACGGTGTCAACAACGCTAATAAATCCAGTGGCAGTCTCAATTTAAATCCACTTGACGCAGTGAGTCACGTCAGGTGGCGTCACGGGGTCACGTGACGTGCCATGAGCTGACGGCATGTCTCGAAACCATGACGTCACGGGACCACGTGACGCATGAATTATAATTGTGCCAATAAGAAAGCGCTACAAAAACTCACATTTTCTTATGTAGTGCAAATCTGTATATGGCGATTGTATCAATGCACAGAAATACAGCTACCATTCTTTTATTCTCAAATATTTATTTTGTGATACTAACAACACAGAAAAAAACTTACCGTGAACCGCTTTAAGCCGGTTACCGTTATATTTTTTTTCTGTTCAGTTCCGGTTCAGTTAGAAGATGGCGGCAAAGATTTTGGTTCGGTTCAGTTCCTGTTCGGCTAAAAATAACGGTTCGGTTCCGGATTTCGGTTAGGTTTGGTTTCGGTTCGACACTCTGGTTCCAGTCTAAACGGTCCGTGGGAAAAATTTAATACTTAAATACATTAACCCCACAATTAAATTTTTGAATCATCTACAATAAATATTTCGCGTGGAATCATTTTCAAAAAGCCGTTGAAATCTAATTATAGCTGTCAATTTCACATTTGTTGTTTATTAAGTCATGTAGAACTTTTAACTTTTGGAACTGCATCTATGGTGTAACAAGCGAACTTTGTGGAACACGCATATAAGGGAAACCAAATACTGTCTTTGGAATTCGCTGTCCATTCAGCCTTTTTTTTTTAACGGCTCCAAGTAAGCTTATGTTGGATATTGTAAAGAAAGTCCCAGACAACAAAACAATGTGCTATGAAAGGCAGTACAAATGTTTTGTAGGTTGTTAATTTAACATTAGATGAATCATGTTTGAAATTTCACCTGAGCTATTAAAGCTTGGGTAATGGTTTGTGCACAAGAAGCTCAACATGAGCGTTCCAATGTAAGTCGTTTGAAACGATGACCTCGAGGTATTTACATGAAGTTGCTTCGGCTACGACAATAGTATTATTATAGTAATTTTAAGAAAGTCTGTTTCGTTTACAGGCTCAATGCATTCGAAAACATTCATTAACATTTAGAGACATCTTTCGCAAGTCACACGATTCATGTATTTTAGATAAACACGTATTTAGTAACCTCTGGTCACTAACTTCATTGACCTTACTGAATAGAACTACATCGTCCTCAAACATACGTGCTTGAAGCATGTTGACAGATACGTTATTTTAAAAACAATTTAGAAAAGTAATGGTCCAAAAACTGGCTCCTGTGGAACGCGTGATAGCACAGAAGCTGGTGAGGATCCGTTAGCGTTAATCTCTACTAATTGTTTTATATCCAGCAGGTAGTTTTCAAGCCAACAGTAGATGCTATCATTTTGCACGATCGATTTAAGTTGTAGAAATTTACTGTGTGACACTCTGTCGAACGCCATAGCAAGACAGAGGAAAATAACATTAGCCTGTTTGAGACGATTTAAGATTTCAGCAAAATTACGAACGGTTTCAAGTAATGGTGTCTTGGTGAAAAGGCCAGGTTGAAAACCATATTAGTCCACACTAAAAAAAGTCTCGATTTCCCAAATAACTCGCCAAACGCTTAAAAGCAATGCGCTCTATAAGTTTCTAGCACTAAGGGACTAGCAAAATTGTCTGATAGTACAGAGGCAGCAGTTGAAATCCAGATCGTGGAATAGGAATGACCTTGGCGAACTTCCACTCAACAGGAATGGCGGACCTAGGATTGCCAAGCTTGTGCTACGTTAGGTTTTTCTCCAGCACACTACCTGGGTGGCCATTTGAAGAGACCACATGAATATGTGTTTCAATGTGTCGAGCGAAACTTTCGTGCAGAGATAAACGAAGATGGTCTCATTAATGCGAAAGCATTAACTATCCCATGGAGCGCAGCCGGCGTTGTTTGTAACCGCGAAAAACGGCAGAGAAATGCACTCCGCGGAACGGCTTTTAAAATGGCTGCGACGCGGCCGGCGCGCCGGATAGCCACCCCACAGAGTGGCGCTGCTCCCGTGGGTCTTATAACCGCGTCCCACTAGAGCGACAAACAGCAAAAACGACAGCGAAACACGACAACGAGCGACAGACGACTCCGACGGACAGCCTGTTTGTCGGAGTCCGCCGTCCCACCTGGCGGACACGACGCAGAACACGGGGGCAATGAAACTTGTTTTCGAGTGGGACTGGAGTTGTCAAGAAAACACTTCAAAATACGCAAACAAAGTCTGGCGACGCGGTTTTCGTGTTTTGCTTTCTGGGGGTAAAACGCGCTCACAAACACGGTGAAAGTGGAGATGATTACTTTATTTCTTGATTAAAGCATCCGCTTGTCTTCATTTGCCCTTGGCGACTTTCCGCAAACAGTCATGACAATCGACACCAAACTGTTTCCGAATTATAATTCCTGAATCGTTCCTTTTTTGTGTCATTCAAGGCATTCTAGGTGAGCACCACAGAATTTCAGATCGATTTTGAGGATGTTTATAACTTCATATCCGAATGATCGAGGGCAGGCGTTTTTTGGGGGACAATACGGCATTCCGATTATTACAGAACGTGATGACAAGTCTCTCGTCGGCCGGAATGGCTTGCCGCGGAACGTCGTGTCCTACTTCGTGGTGAGCGGGCTTACTTTGTCAGTCCTCGAACATGGGTGTATTCGACCTTATGCAGGGGCGTAGACCTCTACGTTTCGAAGCACCACCTCGCGCACCAAGTTTTCGCGAGCAAATCCAGCCACAGCAAATTCACTTTCGCAACACGACCGCCTGCAAGCAAGCCCCGCCCGCGACAACTACGAGCAATCCAGGGACCGGAACTGCGGGAACGATCAGTGGCCGCCAAGGACTTCTCTGAAGGTCGAGTGGCGGAGCGAGCCACCGGAGGAACGGAAGGAAGGGTAGGAGGGTGGTAAGAGAGGCAACAGAAGGTACAAGCGGTCGAGGAGGATAAGTTTGTCTCCGAGAGATGTTCCTCGGTGGGACTGAGGGACTGCTTGCTGCGCTTCAAGTCCAACGACAGACTAGAACTCGTCC
Organism: Ixodes persulcatus; assembly: GCA_013358835.2. Taxonomy (NCBI): domain Eukaryota; kingdom Metazoa; phylum Arthropoda; class Arachnida; order Ixodida; family Ixodidae; genus Ixodes; species Ixodes persulcatus. The sequence goes on from JABSTQ010011582.1 coordinate 16,529, forward strand.
GTCGTCGATCGTTTGTCGGCGCTTGTCGGCGTTTGTCGCGGGTGTTCGTAATTACACTGGGACAGCATCAGCGACACAGAACTTCCTGGTGTCGCCGGACAAAAATCGGTGTTTGTCGCTCTAGTGAAACAAGGCTATTAGCGCCGCCACTGCAGCGCACACTCGCCGCTTGCCTAGAACCCGGCCGGCCAGCGCCCGCAGAGACTGCCCGGCTGGCCTGTGCAGAGGATAGCGGGGCGCGCAGCTTGTAGGAATACGATACGTATACGAATACTTTCGCATTCCTACACGTAAGCAGTCTTAAGTGTCCTCCTATAATTGTTTGGGTAGTAAGATGTAAATTATAAACACTTACGTAACCCGTAAGGTGAAACACAGCGACAGCTGAGGTGTGACGTCGGAGCTTCTAAGGTGTCATTTCGGAGCAGATGGACTGAATGAACGGTAAAGGTGCGAGCGGCGCGCACCATAGAGTCCGCTGAGGCGTTTCGTATTAGACCGAGCAACGCACCGGACGAAACTTTCATAGCGTTTTGGAACCAATGAGGGTGTTAAGTAGAGAGCATTTGAGCTGTCCGCGAGGGAAGCGTGTTTTCGTACGTCACTTCGGTACAAATAGTCAGACGTGCTAGACGAAAAGCGCCGAACAAACAGGGACAAGAAAGTAGACAAGACGGAGTGCACTCTCCGATGAAGGTTTATTCGAACAAACGCACACTATTAATACCATCTTTCTGGTCGTTCGTTTAATAAATAAAACTGTATCAGCCAGGTGTATTGACAAGGAACTAACGCACTTTCTTTCCTCTTGCTTTTTGATACAGAATGCATCGTAAAATTCTAAGGCAGTTTTATCCGCGTATTTCTCGAGAATTGTTGCTCGTGCTAATTCTAGGTCACACGGGCGCCTATACCAGTGCACTGCCACATTCCCCGGCGGCGACTGTTTTACTGATCATGCATGTTATCTTGCTTGCTTGTTACCTTGTTATCAATGGCCCGTGGAATGTTTTTACGCGATGCCGAAAATGGCCACCGTCGATATGGAGCGCTGTCGACGTGCGAGACCGCGAAGTGTCCCATGAATAGCTATAGCTCTAATATCTCTGTAATATAGGCCACGTGTTCGGCTATCTACTTGTCGCATCCCTTCATTGCCGCCAGAAACATCGTTTCACCTATTAGCGCCTTAACTACCTAGCAATACGAACGACAGGCGTTATCTCAATATCGCACGCAAGCGTCTGATTAGCCATCAACAAGAACCTGAAATCGATGTCGAAATTTATTGCGTCAAGGTTCTATGTAAATGCAAAAACTCACTATTATGTTTATCACCGCACACTGCTATAGAGCATGACCATATTTGTGCATAAAACTATCTAAAACTATTTTCTAGACGTAATTTGTTCGTTTCATCAGGAGGAACTCTTCAAGACATGGCAGGTGAGTAGAAAAAGACTATTTTCTTTTTTACAAAGCCACTTCCGACACCCTCATGCAAAACTAATATTTTACAACTGCGAGGTTTTGAGACTCGCAAAACCGCGCTCGCTATCATACTCAGTGTTTAGAGAAAACTGGTGCCTCCGGTCCAAATAGAGCGAAGGCAGACTTTCTCTGGTTGGCCAGTGAAGAGCTGAAAATCTTTGCATGGTCTCTTCGTGGCATGTTCTCTTCGGCACTTCGCACCAGATTACCGGTGCAAGTCAGATTAATCAAAGCCAGTTTGACCCATTTGGCGTGTTCAATCCAGTACAAAATCGAGTGTATTTTCGTAAACGCTGTAGAAATTGTACAGTTTGCGAGGCACAGTCAAAGAGGAACCGCAATTTTTTTCTTTATCTGCAACAATATAGATTAGATGAAAAGCAATTTGTAACTTTTCAACAGTCTTCCTCGCGTTCAACACATGTGTGCCAACCCTTCACCAGCGCGTCGATGCCGCGTGAGGCCAGAATCTATACTCATAAAAAAAAAAAAAAGTTGCCAAAAACTTATTAAAAGGGGGGAACAAGCAACTTTTACACCCTCAATCTGGTGAGAAAGGAAGTGTCTTGCTTATTACCTCCTTGAGATAGACAGATACTTGCGCCCCCTATTTGAAATGCGTTTTTAGAAAATAAAGTTAGCCCCCACGTCATTTTCGTCCTTCTCATTTGAATTTCACGTTGGTATTTCTCGCTTTTAGAAATCATGTTGTTGCATAAAAATAAATGGAAGAAACTAATTTTTATCGCAATTTATTCGAGATTAGTACAAAATGACAGGAGCGTGATGTTTGCATAAGTTTCTTTTTTACAGGGTTTTGCGGCACAACTAATATTGTTTTTATACAGCCATGTCTCACCGTTGACTTTCAGGTAACGCGTCCCCACCTCGGTGCGTCCTGACTTCGGTGAACAATTGCGGCTCGTCCGCTTGGGAGATGGGGGCTGGCAGCCCCGAAACAATTTGCACTGTATACGCTTCGGCGACAAAATGGCCGATCAAAGCCAAAATTGAACGGTAACTGCGGACGCTATCAAAGGCGAAATTCTGGCTCTGCGAGAAGGCGCCACCGGCCCTTCGAACGAATACGTGCCTCCTTGAAATTTCCAGAGTGGTCGCTGCGTGTGACATGGCGGCGATGCGATCGCGTTTAGTTCGGTTCTCGAGTACTGATCGGTGACACTTTTATTTAATGCAGGCTTCTATGGCAGTTTCCCAACTGAGTGTTCTAGTAACGTTGAGTTAGCCCCAGAGAGGATGCAAGCTGGTTAACTGTTATTGCACCCCGGAAGAGGTGGTGGTACACCCTTGAAGCATGTGCTGTCTCTCGTAGAAGGGTGAAACCTTAACTTAAATGTATGCATCTTAATGGAAGTAAAATTACACCCTTGATATAAAGGATATTGCTCCCCATTAGAGATAAGGTTGTCTCCCCAAGGTGCACCCTGACAGAGGGTGTAAGAGTTGCTCCCAAGCGGAAGGGGTAACTTTGCTAACCTTTTGAGACGAACTCCAGGGGCAAGCCAGTTACACCCTGAAATGTGTGACAACAGGAACCTTTTTTTAAGAGTGTACTGCTTACTCCGAAGCCAGGAATGCACCACCACTTTTAGCTCATCATCAGTAAAAAAAAGTGAAAGCCGTTTACAACTCCCTGTAACGCCGAATTGGAGCGCAGCTCTTGAGGAGGAGGAAGGAAGGGTAATCAGGGGAGCGTATACCCCTCCTCCTCCTCCTCCCCTCATTCTTCATCTCCTCCGGGGGGGGGGGGGTCACGTGACCTTGGGGGGAGGGGGGCCCCCTCCTCCCCCCAGGTCACGTGACCCCCTCCCTCTCTTCCCCCGAGGTCACGTGACCTGGGGGGAGGAGGGGGAGGGGGTCACGTGATCTGGGGGCCACGTGACCCCCCTCCTCCCCCAGGTCACGTGACCCCCCTCCCCCTCCTCCCCCGAGGTCACGTGACCCGGGGGGTCACGTGACCTTGTGGGCCACGTGACCTTGGGGTGACCTTGGGGGGTCACGTGACCTTGGGATGACCTTGGTTACGCCGGCGCCGACGGCGACGGCGACGCCGCTCAAGCCGGAAACGGGCGCCTAAGAGCTGCGCTCTAAAATGAAAGCCGTTTACAACTCCCTGTAATGCCGAATTAGAGCGCAGCTCTTGAGGAGGAGGGGAAGGCACGGGAGGGGGGGTGACGTCACCTGGGGGGGTTACGTGATCTCAAGGGGAGGTCACGTGACCTGGGTGGTCACGTGACCTGGGGGCAACGTGACCTCGGGGGAGGTCACGTGGGCTGGGGGTCACGTGACCTCGGGGGTGGGTCACGTGACCTCGGGGTCACGTGGCCTGGGGTTCACGTGACCTGGGGGGTCACGTAACCTCGGGGGTGTCACGTGACCTGGGGGGGTCACGTCACCTTACGGTCCTCCCGAAGAAACCCGAGGTCCTCCCGAGGTGCTCCCGAAGGAACCCGAGGTCCTCACGAGGTCCACCCGAGGTCCTCCCGAAGGAACCCGAGGTACTTCGGGAGGACCTCGGGTCCCTTCGGGAAAATTTACCCATAATGCACCGCGCGGTTACGCCGACGGCGACGGCGACGCAGCTCAAGCCGGGAACGGGCGCCTAAGAGCTGCGCTCTAAACAAATATTTTGGTTGAGAACTGCAGTGAGGTGTTCAAACAACTGAAACTTTCTCGGTGCCTGGTCTGGTGAGTACGGTGGATACGGAATCGATTCTTTATGTTTTTCCGCTGCAGCACGCAGCGTGTGGGGCCGCGTACTGCCACACTGTAACAAAACACCGAAGCTCAGCAAACCGCGGTACTTTGACCTGATTGCAGGCTTCGAGTTGTTCTCAAACAGGACATAATACGACGCTCTGTTTCGACGGAGTTCTCTGAGCACGTAATTTTCCACTATTGGTTCTTTATAATATCAGAAAGCCGTGACCATAAGCTTGTCTTTGTTATGTGAGCCACGCTTCGGTTACACCCCAATACGTCAGCGATACGTCGATTGCATTGTATAATGTCGAGATACGCTTTTTTATAAATTTATTCATACGGGTTTAAGTGTGTGTATCCCAGCTCACGCGTACCCTACACACTCAAAGCATCTGGTCGTTAAAGAATTCCTATTGGTTCTCCGGGTTGTGCATATTTTGTGCCCTAAAATGTTTTTCTAAGGACCACCTTAAAGGGTTCTTTGTGAAAAACTTCAAAGGGGTTCTTTTAAACTATTTTTTTTATACGAAAGAGTCCTTGATTGCCTAGCTGACTTTCTGCTGCGCCAGGTGGCGATAGTGTTTGAGGAAAAACCGTTCTTCACGAGCTAAAAACGTTTTTGGGGCGTCGAAGTACCTTTCAAGAACATATTTTTTTAGAATGTGCGTGACGGTAGGTGTGTCAATATATCTATATATGCTTCTATATTCTTTTTTTCAAAAACAGGTGTGAGTAGCGCCCCTGTTTGTCTTCTCCTTGTGCTCGTCCTTTTAGCGTTTTAACCATGGTTTAAAACGTTCATCACCAGCTAGCCCAAGAACAAGTATGTACTTTTATAAGCTTGCCCTGCGTCGGGACTACCTGAAACCTCTTCTGTTTTGATGACATAGTATACGTCCAGTCTTTGCTCACCCGTTTCTGGAGGGGCATAGTGGATCGAGCATTCGTCCCCGGTAACAATTTGTTGAAGAAAATTATCTCCCTCAAGTTATAGCGTCGTGTCAGCGTCTCGCAAACATGCACGTGGCTCTCCTTAATGTCCGGCGTATGTTTTTTTTAGTGCCAGCCTGGAGAACACTTTATGGTAGTGCAGAGTATTGCAAATGATGTGATATACCGATCAATGACTTATGTTCAATTCTTTAGCCACATCATCAACGTTGACGCGCGGGTTTTTATGTACGAACCGTTTAAATCGTCATACTGAGCCTGGCGTCATGGAAAGTCAAACTTGACTATCCGCTTTTGAAATCTTTGTACCTCTCTTACCTCCGTGGAAGTGACGTACTGCCTCCCCTTCTCAAATCCCCCTTCAACATCATGGGATCGATATCGGCAAGCGTTTCGCCCTCTGCATCTAAAAATTGGGTTACTACACCCTGCTCCTCCCCGGTGCAGGCTTCCAAAAAGGCGGCCATGTTGAGAATGTTGTAGTGACGTGATACTTTTTCATAAGGCCGGTCAGTCGTCGTGGACGGCCTCCTCTAGTGGATGCCCAAACAATATTTGAAGTACAGCAATCTATCGCGGGATTTCAACATTGGTACCAATATTGCTTTTACCTTTTAACAGTGCCTCGTATGAATTGTTATCTTATCGCTAGAGGGACCGTGAAGTGAATTTTCAGCTCCTATAAAGGATTTTAGGTTTTGATCTTATTAATCGCGTATCGTTTAACGCGCGAAAAAAAAAAAGAGGGTAGAAGGTCAAGAGCCTGCTTTTCGGTAGAAAACTTGTAAGTTATAGCGGACTATTTCTTATCTCCTCTCTTTCGAAAGCTCTCCGCCTTTTCACTGTGATACATCCGCGGTACCCAAGAACGTCAAGCGAACGCCGCTCACGCTTTAGACACGAGCACTGCGTCACTCGGACGTGCGCGCTCGTCAACAATCAATCCGTCGACGAACATTTGGATTCGCCTTCGTGGCCAATGAGTGGCCGGGACGGCAGTTATCACCACCCGGCGAATGACAAGTTCCACGGTGTGCTCAAACAGCACGGTGGTATAGCCTAAAATCATTCGCCTTCCGGGGAAATACTACGCCACGACCACGTGCATTCTCGTTTCGTTCGTTTTTTTTTTTTTTTTTTAGTTGAGAATTAAAGTTAAGGAAGACTACATTCAACAATCATTTCATGATTCCCTTTGAAGGAAGAACTGTTTCCTCGTATGATTTCAGTAAAATCACCTATTGTTACAAATAACTTAAGAGTTACAGATAACTTAAGACTCACGGATCACTTGTAATAATGACATGCTCCTCAGCATCTCATTATCACCCCGTACCCAATCACAGTGTAGCATCATATGTTCAAAACGCCGGAGAAACTGTCACGAAGCGGGAAGTCCGTGACCATACCTTCCCGATCCTTCTCGGAATCGTAAATCATGTTAATTACAAAACAGACAAGATAGAAGTAATCCCCGGTGATTCTTAGAGATAATCTTTTACCGCTTGCTGTCTCGTCACCACAAAGGCTTGGCTTACACTGGAGAAATATGTGGACTCATGAACGTCGGCATCGCAGAAGACACAGCGGGGACATACAAGGGAGTTCATGTTACGGCACATGAAGGAGCCCATTTGTGAGTATTCCATTTTTTGTTTTCTTTTTGTTGTGGTTGTTGTTGTTGTTTGTTTTTCTCAAGCAACCTGGTTAAAATGAATGTGAGTCATTTCTCTCCTCCGAGATTCCAAGTTATTCCAAATGACTAAGTCGTGATGATGAACCTCACTCCTCTAGGCACCACTGTGGGCAGGAATTCCGGTGCTCTTTATTGAGTCAAGTTTCAGGAATCGAGTAACAAAAAAAAACGGATTGATGAATACCACAAACAAACAGGTGCCTTTCCGGAAAATGTTCTCACTGATTTAGCCTTTTTTGTAATGACTGTCTTTGAAACTAAGATTGCAACATAACCTATCTGACCATCAATAAAAAAGTCAATTTGCAAATTGTACTTAACATGCACTGTATACACTCTAGGAAATCTGATGCGTCTGCTTTCCCGCAGAGCCCTTGGAGGATCCAATCCCCGCATTCTAGGGAGGAAGTTCAGCGAACGACGGGCATGAAAATATGCTTCGATCTATCGACCAACACACTGTTCATGAACAATCCCGCGTTATAGCCCACACTGGGTGTGTTCACTGCTCGCGCGCAAAAACCAGATTCGCTTGAGGCGAACCATCTGCGCATGCGCAATGCCGACAGCAGCGCCAAAATGGTTGCGTGACGTCAGAGAGTTGAGTTGGTCTAACAGTTTTACCTTTACACTGAGCATGACGGGCCATGTGATTACATCATGCTAACTGTCACAACGCATATGTTGTTATTTTTTAGCACTAAACACATTCAGTCTCGTCATATCGTCGCTGATTGTGAAGTCCTATTAGAGCGATCATTTTTTCCCAAGTGCTATGCGGGAAAGTAGACTCACTGGAAGCAACATTGGCGGCGGCCATTTTATGGGCACGAAGCGCGTAATTGGATCTGAGTCATCGACGAACGGTGACGTCACAGTCGTGTCCAATAGGAGCTGAGCCGAGTTCACGCTGAACGCTGAGGTTACCTTCGTGTCCAATACGTGCTCCGAATCCGGATTCGAACAAAGGCTTACTCGGATAATTGGCGTAGCATATCCTAAATGGCGCACACTTTTTGAGATGGGTCTATTCTATCCTCCACTTAATGGCCTTTGAGCCTCTTAAATACACTCTAAAACGCCGTTCATGTAACTGTTGCCACCGTCTTTAAAAACAAAGAATATATGTGCGATATAAAGTCAGACACACTGCATGTAACAGCCGAAAAGGATATGTTATAATTTTGCACCCAACGCAGTTTATCTTTTTTTTATGTTCATAAAAAATCACAGGCTCGGAGTGGTCCACGACGGCATGGGTCCAGAGGCAAACATCCCTGGCCATCCCGGGGCACAGAGGGCCGGGCTGTGCCTGGGAGGATGGGTACATGATGAGCTACGTCGACAACGGACCACGCTTTTCACGGTTCTCGCCTTGCGCTCAAGACCAAATCCGAGTCACTCTCGGGTAAAAACAAAGCAGCACTCCTTTTAAGGCCGGTTCACACATTTGTGCCGGTCGCGGTCGCAGCAACCGAAAAGACAGCGACAATCAAAGTTACCGGGACCACTCTTCGCCGTACAAAACGTAGAACGCGTGGCGAGCGGGGTGTAGCTTTGCGAGGCACGCATGACTCACGATGGTTCCGGCGCATTCCGTTAGTTTCTGTCGTTTCGGTGGTTGCGTACGGAGCCGTTGCAAAATGTGTGGATCCCAGAAGTCGCGTTTCTCGTGCGTTATACAAAAATACACGGTGTTCCCTGGAGACATGACAACAGAATTATCGGCGGGCAAGCCTCGAGCAGATTCTTGGAACATGCTTGCAGAAAGTTTCTGTATGGCCATTGCGACAGGACCACCATACAAGGAAGGAGCACACCAGAGACGGTACAGAGTTTTAGCGAACCGCTTTTGCACATATTTTACGGTACAATGGGCCCTCCGGTTACGAACTGCGCATGTGCGAATCTTCTGTGGTGGCGCATGCGCAGTTTGTACCGGAGGGCCAATCGTGCCGTATCGTATGTGCAAAGACGGTTCCCTAAAGCTATCTACTGTCTGCAGACTGCCTTTGGCGTAATGAATAGGCAGTGGTGACCGCGACTCAACGGTGAAAGGCAGGTTCACACGTTTACGCTCTCTCTAAACCGAGTACGTCGAATGCCTCGCGTTCTTTGTGTAACCGCTTGACACTAGAGGGCGCAGGGTGTTCAACTGCTCCATCGGAGTCACGTGGTTTGTGGGCCGCGTTTGCAATACGAGCTGCGGGCGTCTCTGCCTTTCCGCCCGCTTTCCTCCCTGCCACGCGACAACACAGCGCCTGCGCAGTTGCGACCAATATGGCGCGGGAGGCGTCCGCCATTGAATTGCGAACGTTCCCCGTGGTTTGAGATGGACACTCTCCACTCGAGACACTGGTACACTGGTGGCATCTATCGAGTAGTCCTGGAACACAAGACATCTGACTTGTGTATGCACAAACTGAGGGTCTTGCAGCATTTGCGAGATCAATCTTTACGCACTATCTATGAAAAATAGTCACTTATTACACTGGCAGGATTATCTCGAGCCCACGGTAAAAGAATGATGCGTAAAACATATTATAAAATTGTATACGGAATTACAAGTGTTGAAGGGCCAACCGAGAAATGGCGGCACTGGAGGGGCGGATTTAAGAGAGAAGAAAGGGGATACCCCCCCCCCCCCACCCACTTCCCTGTCCCCATCGGCCTCCCAAGGCCGATATATTATGGAGAAAAACACAGACACAGGCCAATTGTTGTTGTTTTCCTTTTTTTTTTCTTTTCTTTTTTGAAGAAACGTTTGGGATTTAGTGAAATTACAATTATTAGGTCAAGAAAAAAGATCTGGGCAATGAACGCCCGTGATGTTACATCCATCCGGGACGTCACAAAAAGCGCCCCCCCCCCCCCCCCCCCCCCCCCTTGGCTGGAGGAGGAAGGGGGGGGGGGGGTGACATCCAGTTAAAATTCCATTCCGCAACTTCAAAAGAGGCAACGCCAGCCAGCGGCAAAGGCGTGACCTCGGAGACGGGAAGCCCGGTCCGGTCGAAACGTGCGTCGAAACTTTCCGCGGCCTGCCGACGGAAATGTGAAACAGAAGAATGGCATGTCAAACCCACACCGTTGGAACGGCAAATGAAAGAGGCATTATAAGCGAAGCTAGCGCAAAAAGCGGTGACACGTATAGAGGTGTCAAAGTGTTTGAGGATATGAGGTCCTAACGGTTTGGGTCCCCCGAAAACCTTGGGGTGTCGCACTGCGCACGCACAGAACTTTTGCGCGTACGCAGTTATAGCGCCCCAAACTGCTCGGGGGGACCCGAATTGTTGGAAACCGCTAAACGAAGAGCAAATTTTACAACAAAAGGAAAGCGTCTTGGGCGCATCGAAACGCAAGGAAAGGAAAGCCAATCAACAGGACACAAGCAGAGAACGCGGGATGACGAGGCAGCTTAGAGCGCGCCTTACGGGTTACGACCAGGGGAAAACGAGAACACGTGGGTGCATCCATAACCTCCTATATACTGACAAAGCCTGGCAGATCACCACGAGAAGCGGCCGCCGAAATGGAAAAGGTGGAGCGGCAGACAACGGATGAGTGGAGAGCCACGTGACTGGCGCCCCGCTGCGGCGAGACGCCGAAACACACTTCTCCGAGCGAACAAGTGGGTTTCGGGTCTTCGCCGCTGCAAAGTGGGGATCCTAAACGTCAGCGTGCGCTGACGTCCAGGTTCTCTGAGAGAGAGAGAGAGAGGAAACTTCTTTATTGACCCTTAGTTCAGGGTGTCAAGGGGACTTCCAGCTCTGTGCTACCAGGCCCTCACGCTCCGAATCCGCGACCGGACACTCGATGGCTCCGTCGTCGACTGCCAGTCCTTGTGAGTACAGAGGACGCTATGGTGCATCTTGTGGTATCTCTGGGGTATCATGCGCACGAGTTTCCCCCTTCCATTATTCCTTGCTTGCCACGGGGATTGTATGGTCGCCACTCCAGCTTCTGCATTCGTCTTAACAATGATCCCGCGATCGAAAATTAAAAGGTAATGGTTTTTAATTTGTTTTGGTGCAGCTTTAAAACGGCCGTTTGCATTGAGGAGCATTTCTCTGTCGATTACCTCTTGCAATTGCCTGGACGCTTGCCCGGAAGTGCCTTCAATGAGAAAGACTACTGTCGACTGATGCACCCCGAACAAGTCGGCATTTTTTACCTATCGGTGAGTTACCTTTACTCGTGTTCTGTTGTTGCCGTTGTTGTTTTAAAATACTGTTTATTTTTGTTGCACACTATGCGCCCGATGAACGGGGCAGAAGCTATATACGTCAACCTCCAGGAACTTTTGTATGAAAAGGCATTTTTCAGTAAAACCCACGTTGACGCAGTCTCCCAAGTTCAAACGGACCTATCCTAGTTATGCAACAACTAGCTTAACTCAAGCCCGTAACTAAAATAACCCTCAGTTTCTCAACGGGACTTGTGAGATGTCCTTCGCTGGTTCAGCACCACAACCTAAACTTTATAGATTTAGCTTTAAATAAACAAATGGGAGTATACGGATAAATAAGCCCTACATATATCAATTGACAAATGGATAAAGAGATCACTCATGTATTCATATATAAATGAATCCACTGCTCAGTCGTCTAAAAATGAAGAGATATACAGATAGATCAATCCTCCATGTGTCAACAGATAGAGCGAAAGATAGTTACTGGTATTATCTATTTGTTCTATAAATGTTTTTTTTAATAAAAACTTTAATTCACAGAACCTACTTTTTTCTGGAGTAATAATTTGCTACCAATATCACCAGTTTAGGGACACTGGGTACCAACTTCGTTTTCCGTGCGCGATGCCTATCTTTATTCCAAACGTACATCGAGCAACCTTTTAAAAATTATGTTCCCAATAACCTTTTACCTCGTTTTTTACTCAGCCACAGAAAGCCGAAGTTCTTGTTACCTGTAAGATACAGTGCCAAACCCCACTTCAGCTGAATCAACTGGTTTACACTTACACACATCCTGCTCCGGACGGTCTTCCTTGTTCTGATAAGGCAGTGAGTGGGACGTCGTTTATTTTATTAAGAACATCCTTTCGCGAGGCGCACTAAATCTAAAGACTCGCGAAAAACAGTTTCACGTGGTACGACACCGCGATTTATTGCGACAGTTGTTTTTTTTAAAGGAGTGGTTCTCAATTGTTGATGTTTCGCGGACCCCTTGTGGATCGGCGGAGATGATGGGGGACCCCGTTCGTGGGTGAGGGGAAGTGAAAGTTATAGGTTAATTTTGATAATTATTTAATAAATGAATATAACTAAGGGATAGTGTGAAGCAGACTTCTCTCATTGACGTGCACACGAGAAAACTCATCCGAAAATTGGAATGTTTCTTCTCAATCTGAAAAGAATACGACTTTTATTGCCGAGCTTGACTGATGAGCAGACATGTACGTAACGCGTTACAAGTAACGAGTTACTTGTGCCTAGTTACTATTTTTGGTAACGAGTAACGTATTCAGTTACTTTTTCAGAAAAGGAACGAGTTAACGGTATTTAGTTACTTTTAAGGCCAAGTAACGAGTAACGGTATCTCGGTACTTTTGAGGAGTAACGTGCACAACACCGCTTAAACGGCCTAGTTTTTATTCTAGCCTTAGTATTTGTCTATTGCGAGAAAGGCAGATGGGCACCCGAAAAACAAATAAACAGTATGACAGTACAGCAATGTATATCGCTGAACACGTCAGTCGAACAGTTCGACTGACGTGTCCAGCGATAAACGTTGCTGTACTGAACTCTACAGCTGGGAATGTACTCCACCCAGCGAGCACAATCAGGCTCGTTGGTTGAACTTTCTAGAACCGGGCACGGACCGAATGTAACCTGGAGGTTGCAAACACGGGAAGGCACATAGCCCATTACCCGCTGTCCTCAATGAAGGCGCAGTTCCCGAAGATTCAGCAGCTCTTCCTGAAGCAAACCACTGCCGTTCCTTCGAGCGCGTCAGTAGCACGACGCTTCAGCGTCACCGGAGATGTATTTTTAAGCAAGCGGGGAAACATAACCGATGAAAACTTCGACAGGCAGCTGCTGCTTAAGGGAAACAACTACTAAAGAGAAAACAATAAACCACGAAACAAAAACAGTTGTGTATTTGGTCTTCAAAGTAACGTAAAAAGTAACTCGTTACTTTTGTGGTAACTCAGGCGTTTCTTTTGAGAATCGGTAACGAGTAACGTATTTAGTTACTTTTTGAGCGAGTAACGAGTAACGGTATTTAGTTACTTTTTTGGGTAACGTGTACATGTCTGCTGATGAGGCAGTGCTTCGCGGACCCCCAGAATGCCTTCGCGAACCCCGAAGTGTCCACGGACCCCCATTTGAGAACCACTTTTTAAAGTATTGACGAAACCACTCGACTTAATCAAAAGTTACAGTTGTAATGCAAACATTTTAGTGTGGGATAAGTAATTTTAAAGTAAAAATACACAATGACTTTTTTTTCTCTCTTTCTTTGTCTCTCTTTCGTTTTTGTAAGACCAAATGTCGCAATAATAGGACTTGTAGTTTTTTCGCTTTGAGATAAAACTATTTAGAGGCAGCTATTTCCTTTTATGTAATTTTAACAAAAACTTAAAGGAGCTGTGCAACAGTTATAGTGATTTGCTTAAATAATTTGGAAGTTGGTGTCTCGACCTTTCTGAGTAAAGAACAAAAACCGCTTCTGCCTGCATGTCCTAGTTTTTATGAAGCTCTCTCTTTAGAGCCATCAGTGAGCAGCGAGAACTCGTCCGCTCGCGACCGCGTGACCACGTGCTGGCGGGCGCAGCGCGAACAATATGATGAAAGGAGGAAAGTCTCATCCGGGTCCGGCCATACCCGTCCGGCCCTGTCCCCCTCCCCCTCCGGCTACTGGCGGCTGTTCCGCTGCTGACGGTTTTGTGGACCTAGGATCAGTGTTGGCGGTAACGCGTTACAAGTAACGGCGTTACCGGTAACGCGTTACTTTTTTTGGTAACGTAGTAACGTACTCGTTACTTTTCCAAGAAGGAACGGGTAACGTACTTACGTTACTTATTTTGAGTAACGTGTAACGAAATTACGTTACGTTACTTTACTTCCTAGAACTTAAAAAAATTAAATTTTAATTTTTTTTGTGTGTTTTTTTAAGTGCCCAGTCATAAATTTCTTAGTCAAAAAATGCCGCTGTCCTCCACTTTTCGTTGACGTCGGTGCTCGTCCGATTTGACGTTACACGCCACATGCCACTGGTTTTCTCCCGCGGCTCGTTGACCTCGCTACCGCCGTCGCCTCGGCTGGAAGGCCAAAGAGGTCCGGCTTCGGGTGGATTTGGGAGATTCCTGCGTCGAAGCCTGCGTTTCGCTTCCCGCTGGGAAGAGAATGACACCTTAAAGACCGACGTACAACCTCGGTTTTCTGCAGGGAAGATAATCCTCTTAGCGCTCCCCTCTCCTAAGCTGCGAGGGGGAGCCAGGTTGAGGCAAGGTAAAACGTGGAGAGGATATACGAAAGGAGGTGACGGGCAAAAGTGGAAAGTGCGAAGTGTACGTCGGCCTTTAAGGCCCGTTCACACTCTTGCGACCGAGTTCGACCGAGAGAGACCAGACCGGTTTTTAAGCCTCTTGCGATCTCTTAAGACCAGCTCCGCGGAGCTGGTCCTAAGAGATCGCAAGAGGCTTCAAAACCGGTCTGGTCTCTCTCGGTCGAACTCGGTAGCAAGAGTGTGAACGGGCCTTTAGTGTCATTCCCTTTCCCGTTTTCGGGACTTGAAAAACGGAGGAGGCCATGAGCGATTGACCGACAGCCAACAAAGCGTGTGAGTGGCTCTCCGGACCCACGTGATGAGCAGATCAAGGCCGTCGTGGAGGGCACGGGCGAGATTTGACGGGGAGAACTTTGCCCCGGCAAAAACAAAAAAAACAACAAAAAAAACACGGCAGTACCATCGAGCGCATCCGTTGAACGCCTATTTAGCGTAGGCGCGGACGTGTTACCAAGAAGCGAGGTAGAATGTCAGATGCCAACTTCGAAATTCAGCTGTTGCTGAAGTACAACAGCGGAGTGTGCTTCGGGTAACGGAGGAACTTGTTCACAGCAACTATCTGGACTTCGACATGTTGTGAATAAAATATATTCAAAGTCTCAATCTCGGCTGGTCTTAATTTCTGTGCTAATGAGGGTGGCCGTTCTTCTGTTAAGTTCCGTGCCAACATGTTATAAATCAGCTTCATATATACTTCCGCGTTTTTTCTTGTAACTATTCGGGTGAAACCCTTAAAAGAAGAGGGTAATTAAGTTTCCGCATGGACATATTTTAGCTATGGCGCTTACGCACATATCAAACAGCAAATGTTTTAGTTCGTGAATAAAAAGTAACGCAACAGTAACGTGCGTTACTTTTTATCAGTAACGGTAACGGTAACGCGTTCCTTTTATTTTGAGGTAACGTAGGTCGGTAACGCGTTACTTTTATTTGCAAGTAACGAGTAACGTATTTAGTTACTTTTTTTCGGTAACGCCTACAACACTGTCTAGGATAGATGGCGCCACTGAAACTCCGTATAATAAAAGTTTTGTCGATGATACCAGGTTTTTGACGCATTTATATTTATGTTGGAACGACAAGGTTTATAGAAAAGTTACCTTTTATCGAGCTGGTATTCGCACAACTTGCTATATTTCTACAAGATTCCCCATTGACGTCATGCCTTCTGTTTCTCATGGCCGCCGCTCGCGGCTGCAGGTCGAGGAATATTCTAATTTTTGCTTCGCGATTACGCGGCGGAATCGCAACATTTCGAAAGAAGGAGGTGTGTTTTCTGTCCTTTGTGACAAGGTGAACAATGTCAAAATTAGAAAACGCCACTTCTTTCAACGTTAAAATTGTAGAACAGCTCCTTTAAGTGTCCTAACAGACTTAACAGTAACCAATATATTACTTGTTTCTGTCGTATGAATAGTCGAATAATCTTTGCACGAAAAGTTTGACCGATGTTCACTGAAATATTGTTTTTGTGTGACATTAGGTTAAACATTGTAAATGCCCATTCTTTTGCTTTACTTCATCTTTTGAACACGCAAATATCATTTTTTTTTTTTGGGGGGGGGGGGGGGTTGTGTTTTTATATCTCGAGTTTTTTTTTATTTTTCGATATTTCGATATTTTTATCTTCCATGACATGTCAAGTTTGAGCTTTGCTACAACTGATGTTTTATTCTTAACCAACAGATATGTTTGGAAGGCGTGTGCACCCTAAAGTCGTCTTCGAGCTGAAAGGCAATGAAACGCATCGTGCTTCCTCCAAGAAAAAATATCCTCGCTTCGCCTGCAAATAAACCCCCTAGACTTCTGTTTTACTTTGTGTTTGCGTCTTTGGTACACAAACAGCTACAGAAGCTAAACGTATATTTCTTTAGTCGGTTTATATTTACTTTCAAGTTTCTGTTTCTATGAAGTCAACTGCGCCTAACGATGTTGGATTATATTCATTTATTTCATAGTTTCCTGATGGTTGACGCATTTTCGAGCATGACTGAACTCTTTATTTATTTATATATTTATTTATTTATTTATTCATTCATTTGGTACCTATTTCACCCGGTCGACATTACACTAGGTGGGACTGAAATATTTGTACAAAAGAGAACACTTAGCAGAACAACCAACAAAAAAATAAAAAAAATATACAGCAGAAACATGCCAATATATACTACAATAATGGGGCAACTCTTAACAAATTCACGGCTTGCTTCTCGATTTATTGTTATAATGATAACCCCTGGCAGCCCCCTCCCTCTTTTGCGAAAAATGTTATGGGCGCGGAAATGTTTTTGTCGAGATGCAGTTCGTAGAGCGCACGAAAGTTAAAGGGCAACTCCACTCAATTCAAAAGATTTGGGATAATGTGTGATTTCGCATTAAAGAGCTTTAGCAAAAGACACTACGTCATTTGCTTCGCGAAAATTGGGAAATATGTTTTTTTTTTAAATCTAAAATTAAACAGGAGCAGGAATCGAAACCGAAACTTCGGCTCCGTCCGGCAACATTGTCCTAGGGCCGCCAGGAACATGGCTGTCACGTGGTACGAGATGTCACGTGATCCTCTACGCAATGACGGGCGGGATTAGGGCGGGCGTGTGCGAGGCGCAAGTGTCGTCTGCACCGCACTCTTGATCACGTTTTGGTGTCTACGACATTCGACGACGTCTGCACAACTGCGGCATAAGTCTACGCACGTAGTATTCGTAGTGTGGATGAAACTCTGAGAGACAATAATCACAAACGGTGAGACGACGACGGCGGTTGAGACGCGGGGGACAGCGGTAACGGCGGGACCACGGCGGTGTGGCCGGACGGCTCTCAAGAAGCGCGCTGCACAGACGCATTACGCCAATCGCGTGGACACCGCTGAGCGCCGAGAGGAAACGTTGCTGACGTCATTCCTTACGCTTGCCCAGAGATGTTAAAACAAGCACAAGGGGGCAACGGTGATGACGTTTAGCTCAATTCGTCCGCTCGAGTTAGACGATTTCGGCAACTTGGCAAGTTGCAAAATTTGCCCGACCGTTTAAAAAACATTAACACAGAACTAGGTCGTAATATTTGACGTATCGTCTTCCTAGGTGATACTGAAGAGGACTGCATTGTTGTTTTTTTTTTTTCAGATACAAAAATTAACCGGAGTTGCCCCTGAAGGGCAACTGCAAAGAAAAAAGGTGTTTTTTAAACAGCCTAATTGGGACAAGCTTCATGTCTCAAAACAATGTTTCGGCGAAAAACAATTTTCTTTACAGCAATATTTATTACCCGAGACTGATTTTAGTTTGCGGCTATTTCGTCCATTTTAAATCGCGCGCCACAAAGTGGGTGTTATACGTCAAGGAGTGGCTGCTACACGTCACGGAGCGACGTCCGATAGCAAGTCTTCTTATTGGCTAAAGATTTATTGACTGCTTAGATCTTGGTTGTTAAACCTTTGTGATATGTTTTAATTTCCTTTCGAGCGGCATATTTTTACGTTTAAAGGATAACCCATGTAATGAGAGTTATTATTCTTTACAAAAGGTTTACAAGGCGGGTACTTCCGTTTGGATTCATAAAAATAACAACCAAAAGCTTCGCCGTACTTTCATGGCCGCTGAAGTCTCTGCTCCCGCCTGTCTCGTCTACCTCGACTGGTCGTTTCGCCGAAGTGATCAGTGTTTCGTGCTGACCCAGGTGCTTGAGTGAGACTTCCTGAAATGAAGTAGTGCGTGTTTAGCAGCTGTCGCAGGCAGTGGCGTACCAACCTGATTTTGAGTGGGGAAGCAAACCAGTCCCCCCCCCCTCCCCCCCAGGGCCGGGGGGCGGTGCCCTTGGTATTCCTTGGGCGCCGCCGGCCAGTGTTTGCCCTGCCCAGTGGCGGCTGTTCCAGGGGGGGGGGGGGGGGGGGGCAAACACATGCCGTGCCCCCCACTCTGAAAACTGGGGGGGCGAGCGCCCCCCTTGCCCCCCCGGTTAGTACGCCCATGGTCGCAGGTGTTAGTGATAGGATGCGACGCGGGGTTTTGGCTTTCATAGCGCGGTTTGTTACTTTCGTTTTCCTCTTTGCTTTCTTAGCGTGCATTTTTTTTTTTTTTTGCTTGCGTGTGCAAATGTTGATTTTTTGGAGATGTCAACTCAACTGCTGCCAGATGAGTGATCACGACAGCGAGCCTTAAGCAGCTATGTCGCCCCGAAAGATGAATGCTATCTGTTGGACGCAATCGGGCGTTCGCGTATAGCGACAAACGTGTCCAGGTATGTTATCGCATTTCGCTCTAGACGCCTTCGAGATTCGCACCGGGAGCACCGAACGTCCGCGGCTGAGACACAGCTGTTACGTAAAAAAACCTGGCACAGCCAGGTTATTACGTAACAGCTGTCCGCAGAAGCCTTCGGATGTCCAAATTCTGCGTTAGCCGACAGATTTCTGTCGGCTAACGCAGAATCGGCTAACCATCTCAGGTAAAGTTGTTTGAATTGAATGCGTACTGTTATCGTCAATCATGGCTTGGGATTGCGTCTTTGTAGGACATCTTATTCGTTTTGCTGGAGAGACGCAAACAACGGGCATAACAAAATCGTTTGCATATCTTGCATACCTCGCAAAAGCGCTTCCCCGCTCACCTTGCGAAAAGCGCGGAACACGGAATCCGCACCGTCCTGACTTCCCAGTCTTTTACCTGCTTTAGAGCAGTTTGTACCTGCTAGTAGGTATGTCTACAGAAACTGCAACTTGAAACTAGGGGCAGTGCCCGGCGAAAAGTGACAAAGTTCGGAAAGCTTGCTTGCCCTCCCTAATTGTTGAACTCTCAAGTGATTGCATCATAATGAATGCACCAACGCCTCTTTCCAAATTTAAGAAAAAACACTATGTTCACTACGTAAAAAATGGTCTCAGTTCATGCATCTGTGGGCAGGTAGGAAACATTGCCCTAATGTATTCACACCGCATGATGAGCGCAACAAACTCACACGAGATTTACTGGAAAATATCGGTGGTGACTTATGTTTCCCTGAAATTCTGTATAGCCGGTCGTTTGCAGGACCGAATCATCTACTCGAGCGGTGTGCGTCACTGTGCAAACACGTCGCTGTGCAAACGCAGTCCAACAACACGAAGCCTAAAAACGGCAGATTTAGGACAACAATCCGGAGTCTAGCGTTCAATTAAAACGACGTAATTTTGTTGAAAACGCCCGCAGCTTTTAACTCGTGGTATGCGTCGGGAATCATCCACATTCTGAAGCGCAACGAAGGAAGATTTACTTTTAAAGACGCTCGCTGCGTCCTGGACCAGCGGGACCGAATCAGCTGACGACGACGGGACTGAACCCGTTGAACCTCAAGCCCACAACAATCAATTTTCGCTCCGTGTTTGTGTGGGTTTCTACCTCCAAGCCTCGCACCACACCCCACGAGTGTTTCAGTTCTTTGTCGCATCGCTGTTTTGCACCAAACAGAATTAAATTGCCGAATTCAACGCAGCGATGTCGTGAACGTTGGCTTGTGGTTGCGCACTCGTGGACCCTGTGACTCCCTTCGCTTTCAAAGCACACACGACGATTACGAATCGTACTTTCCGTCTTCCGGGAACATCATAGGGGCATTTCTCCTGTTACGTCTTCAATACATGCGCTCGCAAAACGCGGAGCTTCTAGCGTCCCGTCAAACAAAAACAATACCGGCGCCATGTTGAACATGCGTTGTTGCCACATTTTCTCCGACCAAACAAAAACAACGAAAGGGCTCTAGGTTCCAGTGTACATCGGCGGCACCTTCCCCCAGTTCTCCCCCCCCCCCCTCTCTTTTGATTCGCGGCGTATCTTTTATATGGTTCTTAGACAAGACACACCGGAAGTCGAGACGCTGCGTACGTCGTTCAATTCCGCAGCCAAGTCAATCCAAGAGCAAATCCAAAAGGGAAGGGCGGGGCGTACTTCTCCGCGCGGGTGGAAAGAGGCGGAGTTTCAAATGTGGAGAGGTTCTGACTCCGACTAAATTACGTCCTGTGGCGTAAATATTGCTAAAAAAAAATTTTCGGAAGGTTTGTTTTGTGACATGCTTGTCCCAGTTAGGCTGTTTAAAAAAACACTTTTTTTTCTTTGTGGTTACCCTTTAAAGGGAACATTGCCACCAAGGGCGCTTCACCGCACTAAACGCCACACTGCAGAGAAGCCTACTTATAGAAAGTGAGTGCATATGCTCTACTATACTTCGTTTCACTTTATCTGCGAGCGAAGCCAAAGCTAGAAGCGCGAGACCAGCGCTTTTTGCATTTCTCCCCAGCTCGCGCGCTCCAGCAAAGCCTGAATGCACGGAGCTTCCGTGCTCGCGCTTCCAGTTTTGCCTTCGCTCGCACATAAGGTGAAACGAAGTATAAAAGATACAACGGCATTCCTGAAGACACCACAACAGACACTGAACTACTCCTGCGCATTCGTACCCCGGGCGCTTAAAATGAATGTCTTTAATAGCTAATAAACACTAATAAAACTTAGAGGAATAGTTATACTGAAGGTCTATTTTTATTTTATTTCTTTAAACTTTCCAATGGCTCCAGCGTCCCTCTGTGCTCTGGGGGATCGATGACCGAGTGCCTCAGGGCACCGCAGCTCGGAGTACACGAAGCGAAAGCTGGCGCTAAAAAACCCATGGATCATGGGTTCTAAATTTAAACCCTACTTCAGCCCGTTTCGATCTGGATGGGTATCGTGCCGGAGTAAGTTCCTGTAATCACTATAGCGTGGTGCACGTTAAAGACCCAAGCCAGCAGTGGTACTGCAGTGGCTCAATGTCTCATCTAACTGCGCTGACTCTAGGCACTCATTGATGCTAACTAACTTACCACTGTCTAAACTATGCACAAAACAGGATTACTTTTATTCTCTGCAATTGTATCTTATCCTCACCGCCCTTTGTCCAGGTACGATGCGAATACCATATACGTATACACGGGCACACTAAACTGTAGTTACGCTGAACTACAGTTGCGCTGAACCACGCTCTTCCCTTGTTTTGTTTGGCAAGAAACTCAGTGTAGCCATCTATTGGGTAGCCGCGGCACACTTCCGGTTTTTCGTATTTTTTCTAACTTTTTTACTCAGGAGTATTTTATCATAAAAGTGAATTAAATGGGTCATAAAATTAATTTTGGGTCGGGATAAAAAAATTTTGAATGGAATCTTACTTCACATATCGTTTAGTGGGCCAAAAAAGAGGGTACAAACTCAAACGCCTACTCTTCGGTAAAAAAGTTCGAAAATATAGCGCACTATTTCTACCTCTTTTCCTTCGAAAGCTTTCCGCCTTTTCACTGTGATACATCCGCGGTACCCAAAAACCGTCAGCCTTCCCCAGGTCACGCAGTAGAAAGAATCACTGCACCACTTGGACGTACGCGCTTGTGAACAATCAATACGTCGACGAATATTTGAATATTAAGTTTAATTTTCGGAACCGCCATGGGCGGATCTGTCTCCGTTACCACGGCTAACCTGTGCATGGAAGCCATTGAGGAAGAGGCCTTTCAGTTTCTTGCCGCAGCGTACAAAATATTTGTGCGGTATGTAGACGACTGCTTCTGCATCCTTCAAAGATCTGAAGTAGACAGATTCCTCCCACACCTCAACCCCATCGAACTGGCTATCTAATTCACAGCGGAACTTGAAAAAGACAATTCCTTGCCTTTTCTTGTCGAGCTCGTGAGAAGAGAAAAGGAAGAGTTGAAGTTTTCTGTTTACAGGAAACCCACGCATACTGGACGTTATCTCCAGTTTGATTCCAATCACCCAGTCTGCCACAAAGCATCGGTGGTCAGAACACTGCTGTCTAGAGCGAAAACTATATGCTCGTCTGAGGCTGACAGAAGAAAGCAGGAAAAAACCGTCTGGGCTGATCTCAAAAAGATGGATACACGTGCACCTTTATCCAACGCGTTACCCGTCGTCAAGCTGGAGATCACCAATGCCTGCAACCACAAGCATGTACGCCTCCACGCTCAACCTCGCGCATCTGCGTACCCTACATCGAAGAAATAAGCGAGGCGCTGGCACGCGTGCTTGCCTAAGAAGGAATCAGCGTGGCCCACAAGCCGATGTCCACACTAGGGTTACTTATGCCCCGCCCAAAAGATCGCCCTCCGGAAAAAAAAAGAACGCAGGGCTTGGTTTATAAGATTTCTTGCACAGATTGTCCAGCCACTTACTTCGGCGAGGCTAAGAACTTTAATGAAAGAATACACCAACACGAAAACGACGTTTCGGAAGCTCGACCACGAGCGCAGCGCGGTCGCTGAGCACTGCGAAGTCAAAGACCAACGGATTTATTTCGACAACACCATCATTATCGACGCAGAAGCTAACAACCGAAATAGGCTTTTCATCGAGTCCTGGCACATTCGAACGACGCCAGGAAACATAAATAGGTGCCTTGACACTTTACCAACAGTGTATGTAAACGGGCTTCGTCATATCCGTGAAAGAAGATGATCGAGAAATGCGCCACATCTCTGAAAGAAGACCTAAAAAAACGCCGCTTTTCAACGGCCACAGTCGCCCCTGACGAAGAACCAAGAAGATTCGAAACGTATGTCTCCTACATGTTTAGAACCTGGTTGTTTGCCGCACTTTAATTATTGTGTTTCCCATCCAGAGAGATTTCTCTCAAATGTTTACTTTCAAATATTTACATTCGTATTGGGGCACAATGAGTGACGTGACGGCACTTATCATCGCAAGTGAACAACAAGTTTCATGGTACGCTTAAAAAGGACGGTGGAAGCTCGGAGCATAGCCTCCTTTACCGCTCATTCACACTGGAAGCGGATCCGCGTTCGCAAAGCGGTTGCGAACGCGGTTGTATAAAGACCCAGTACAATTGCACGCGCACTCGATGACATCAAGTGCGAGTGCAATTGTACTGGATCTTTATACAACCGCGTTCGCAACCGCTTTGCGAACGCGGATTCGCTTCCAGTGTGAATGAGTGTGGCAGTTCGATGACGGAGCCATATAGTACGCGGTCGCAGATTTGAAGCGCGAGGATCTGGTAGCACAGAGCATTTCTCGGGAGTCTGGTATTCAGCGCACAGCTTTTGCAGCGGCGAGGACCCGTAAGATAGTTTTCAAACCCGACGAGAAAAGAAGCGGTAGTCCGAGGAACGCGAGAAGCACGAGCGGACATATTTTATCGCTCGGGACAAGTGTGTTTCGGCGTCTCGCCGCAGCGGGGCGCCCGTTACATGACTCTTGTCTGCCGCTCTACCTTTTCACTTTCGGCGGCCACGTCACGTGACGATCTGCCAGGCTTTGTCAGTAGAGAGGAGGCTATGCTTGGAGTCATCGGACCGGTGCCAAGCACGTCACGACCACGTGATTTTTCATTTTGCGTTTGAGTTGAGGATCAAAGCAAAGGTGAAAAATCGTTTCACTGGCCTCTCGCTTCAAAATCAGCCAGCGAGAAGCGCAATACCCATCGCGCTCGTGACGCCAATTGCCTCTGCACGGCCAAGGGTACAGTAGTTGCGAGCGTTGCCGCTTGGTGGCGTCAACGCGTGACAATCTTGCCTAGTGGTAGAGTATGAGAACTGTATGCCCTATGGCCTAGACACAGCTTGCCCGTGACGTCATTCGCTGCCATGCCGGTATGTTATGTGCCGCGAGCGTTCGGTTCACCGTGTTAGTTTCACACCGCAGAACTAGTAGCTCGAGGGAGCCAGTAGTAGAAATAACCGTCAGTACCCAGCAATGCCGACACCTGCAAACTATGTATACACCTTTGCAAGTGGGATCCTGGATCCACCTCGAACCGCGCGCCCAGGTGAGGCGGACCTACTTTTAGCCAGGACATTCGCTGCTTGTCGTACAATGTTGCCAAGTGTCTCTTTGGGAAAGAGAATAGTATGTTTTAAGGAATGCTGTATTTGCCGGTATAGTCCACGAACAATATAATACATATTTACATGTTAAAAGTTTAGGCTCTGCGGACTATCTACGAGTAAGGACTATAGAGGAATTTTGTTTTTCAAGATCGTTCATTATGACGAGAGGTGACGGATTTTGTGAATAAAACAGTATGTTAAAGGAAAACTGAAGCGGTTCTGTATTTGAGAAAAGAAACACTTCAATGGCCTTCATTCGGCCTCCAGGATTGCGAATATTGAGATTATGTTTCAATTTAGTGCACGGAGGCTGCAGAAATTAATTGTTCAAATAACGCCCAAGCCCCTCCTTCCAGGGGCGTGACGTCACACTTGGCGTTTTAGGAAACTCTGTGCTCGCGCATCTTCAGCGCCTGTCAAAGCTATGCACGTGAACTCTCGCTATTTCAAAATGGTCAGAAAGAGACGTCACGACTGGTGTCAGTGCGGGGGGACGCCATGTTTGAGGGCGATGTTTAGGGCGCATGCTCAGAACGAGCTTACATTAAAGGGATACTGAACCGATATCTGAAGTTGCCGAAATAAGCCCCGGACAAGCTTCCCGGGACCGCACTATACCTAAAAATGCTATTCATGTAAAGGGATGGAGATCGGATTATTATATTTCTTGGAATGACGACCGCTGATTGAGCCAGAAGCGCCAGAAGCCTCCGATGCGCGCGAGGCCCTCTGGGAGTACTCGCAACGGAACTGACGTCAACAAACTGCAACGGAACTGACGTGAACAAGTCGAGCTGCCGACGCGCCACAGCGTGGAAGAAAGTTGCGCTTTGAATAATAGTAGACGGATGCCCGTCGCGTTGGAAGTTTGCCAACTAATCCAGCCAAGTTAGCTGCGCACTACCTGCCAGCCACCCTGCACCCTGCCACCCCCAGTCCACTTCTGCACCTGCGTCGTAGCGACGGCGGCGACTTTGGTCTGTGGGTTTCTCGGAGTTCGGCGATTTCTTTCCCGTCCTGATAATTTGGCCATGACGACGGCGACCACGGAGACTTCGACAGCGCTGATGTTTGATGTCGCCAAGATGCCGCTTGCTCGCGACGCTCGCTAGGCCGTTCGGCGCCGCATAGGTGTCGTGTCAAAAACGACATGATGAACACTGTTCGACAAATTTATCAGATAAAATTGCATTTCTTTTAAAAATATATCTCATCGTTTCGGGACGGGGTTCGCACGTCGCATTTCCATTTCGTCGCGCCACCACGCGGCGTGAGCGCACGCCGGAGCCAACGAGGTAGGTCGGAGCCAACCGAGCCAACTTTGATGGCTCACCATAGCCGCGTTCTGCGTACTACAAGTTTGTTGTCGTCACGAAACGAGCTTTAAAAAAACTCACCAGGTGCACCTTAGAATATTTATTTACATAAATCATATAATTTAGACTACTTTATTGTTTCAAGTACCGTCATTTAAAGGGGCGGTGCAACGATATTCAATCGGAATGTTTTTCACTTCACACGGGCTTACTGGCATTAGTGGGACTCAAGGATACTCGCAAGCAACGCCACTGACCAAGAAACTCCTTTGTTGCGCTGTAATTTCGAGGACAAAACCAAGTGTTTCCATTCAATCTCTCCTTCGCAAAACCTGATGACGTAGCTGGGCAGTAGCAGTACCGCCCAGTGACGATATTTGAATGCCGCTCATAGATTGGACCCGAGCATGGCGTGGACACTCGATTTGGGCTCGTGATAATCGATAGCTCGAGAAGCATTCGGGTAGTGGCCGGTGTCCAAACGCTGCAATGACGACAACAGCCGAACCCTAACAATGTCTGGAACTCAGCGCGTGTCCTGTGCGTTGCCAACCCCAGCGCATGGCTATGATCAACATTGGCGGCATATAATCGGCTCCAGATCACGTGGCCGCTTGTTCTGGCTGCGAGTTGAGGGGGTGAACTCTGCTCGTTTTTCTTTATTTTTTTCTGCGACTTCGATTGCGTGTGGCGAAAAACGAACGGGTATTTCACAGGTCATTAACGTCAGGGATCCGTTCTAAGCAGTATTTGTGCAAAGTAAAAAAATCGTTGCATTGCCCCTTTAAGAGCCATTCGTGTGCTTTAAATATCAAAAGACAAAGAATTTAGATTTTGTTTTTCGGTTCAGCATCCCTTTAATAGCCTGCTAAGACCGGCAATCTTGATGGTGTGCAATGCACGCTGCAGAAAAACTGTGAAAGCTCGCCGTCAGCACGCGCTCAGCAACCACGCACACAGATATAGCCACCAGTGAATGAATACTCCCTATAGACCTTTCCAAAAAAGGGCACTTGGCAGGTTCCATTTTCAGTGTTCGTGCGTATGGCGCGTGATTTGCTCGGTTTCCGAAGCGACGAACGTGCGCGTTCTGGACTGTGATTTAACACGTGTGGACTGTGATTTTTGTAAACAGTGGAAACGTCTATAGACAATCGCAAGCATGGTGCTCCGACTGATGCCCCATGCGTGCAAGCACGTGCAGCTTGCGCGTGAACATCGCTTTGGCAAGCTTGCAGTTGCACGGGCTTGTCTGCACGAGCAGAGACATGGCGGCGGTCAGTCGCCTTGCTCAGAGCCGTTTATTGAGAGAGTTTGGCCTACATTGGTTTGAATAGGCGAGCATCTCGAGGCCAACCACAGGCCGCAAAACAGCCCCTAGTGGTGGTCGTGTGCTCTAAATTTGTGACACGACTATACTTCGTTTCACCTTATGTGCGAGCGAAGGCAAAACTGGAAGCGCGAGCACGGAAGCTCCGTGCGTTCAGGCTTTGCTCGAGCGCGCGAGCTGGGGAGAAATGCAAAAAGTGCTGGTCTCGCGCTTCTAGCTTTGGCTTCGCTCGCAGATAAAGTGAAACGAAGTATAATTTGAGCCGTGCCGAGCGGAACTCCGCGTCTCAAGACGCTCGCGCACCCCACCCTTTGCACTGCTTTCTTTCAGTCAGTCTCAGGACGCTGTTCTAGCAGTGCAGACAAAGGCATGGGCACGAGCGCGTGGCTTTGGAAAGTGCCTCCTAGGGTGCCTTCATGTGCGCTTTGCTTGGGGTGATGACATCTGGCCATTTTGTTTCGAACGCTTATTTTTATTTTTTGTTCCGAAGCGCGTGTCCCTGCACGCGCTCGTGGCGCTGACTGTGCTACGGCGACATTTTGTTTCCTGCGATTTCTTTGTATTTTCCCTGTGAGCGCGTGCTGTCGGCATCGGGTACTACAAAGGGTGGCATCACCCTAAACAGAAGGACATTGAGGCACCCTAGTGCCTCCTATGCACGAGGTCTCGTACAAACAAAAGCGTTTCGCTGAGCTAGGCTCACGCGCCTGTGCCTTTGTCTTCACTGCAGACATTTGTGAGATGGAGTAGAGGTCTCCTGATTGGTCGACGCTGTGTCACAAATTTAGTTTACGCTCTAAGCGTGGGGGGAATATTCGGCGCTGGCGGCGGCCTTTGCTCCGCCTATTGTCCAAACTCTCCTAATATACGGCTCTGGCCTTGCTTGCAATCGTCTATAGGGAGTATTCACTGGCGGCCATAGCTGTGTGCGCGAATGCTGAGCGCGTGCTGATGGCGAGCTTTCACAGTTATTTTGCAACGTACATTTCGCACCATCAAGAGTGCCGGTCTTAGCAGCCTATTGATGTGAGCTTGCTCTGAGCATGCGCTCTAACCAGCACCCACAAATATGGCGTCCAGTGAATACACCCTATTGGCGACGTGCGCGATCGAAAGCGTCGCTGTGGTCGGCCCTCCACGATTGGCCGAATGCTGACTATGCCGTCAGCAAAGGATTTCTCATCGAGGGAATTAAGATGGAATGTATTAACTTCAATTTTGACGGTTTTGGTAATGTTGGTTTCAGAGCGCTATGATTTCAGGCTTCCAACATGCTCATTACAAACACCATCGATTTTGTTGTCCACAAGGTAATGACGTCACAAAAGGTAACCAAACGAGGGCGCCACCGAAACATCTCGCAGCTGATAGACCTGGCAAGCTTACAATTGCACGCGCTGCCCACACGACCGACACGCGCTTGGCGGCCCAAAGATCTTAGTATGACGTTCCGACTAGTCGGAGGTTTACCCGTTTTCTCGCATTTAGTTATATCTTCGAGTAAAACGAACGTGATATTCAAATTCACGGGATAAAAATATGCCAAAATTCACATGTAACTCGTTTTTTTGTTTTTTTTTTTTTGTTTTCAAAAAGTGTTTCAGCTTTTTTTTAATGATGATTTGCGCATAATACATGCACCTTTGTGAGCAAAGAAAGCAGATATCTCTCAAAGTGTGCCGTGTAGGAGATGATTTTTCAAAGCAGGCTCTATGGCAGTTTGCCAACTGAGTTGTTCTATACTTCGTTTCACCTTATGTGCGAGCGAAGGCAAAACTGGAAGCGCGAGCACGGAAGCTCCGTGCGTTCAGGCTTTGCTCGAGCGCGCGAGCTGGGGAGAAATGCAAAAAGCGCTGGTCTCGCGCTTCTAGATTTGGCTTCGCTCGCAGATAAAGTGAAACGAAGTATAGCATCATCGGTTTGGGTGTATTCACTGGCAGCCATAGGTGTGTGCGCGACTGCTAAGCGTGTTCTGATGGCGAGCTTCCACAATTCTTTTGCCACGTGTATTCCACACCCTCAAGATTGCCGGTCTTAGCAGCCTATTAATATGAGCTCCTTCTGAGCGTGCGCTCAGAACGAGCGCGGGCTTCGATGCGTACTCGCGAACCGAACTGAAGGCGATGGCAACGCCGCCATTTCAGCCGCAGCGGCCACTCCGGGAACTGCACGGCTGCACGCATTGGTTCAGGTCGAGTCGCGCAAGGGCCGGTGGCACCATCTCGTAGTGCCATTTCGCAGTAGCTATCTAAATCAAGTTTCACGTTTTGACTCGTCGCTAAAATGCGGTGCTGTTAACGTATCCCGTTTGGTCTCGGTGGACGCGAGCGGTCCGGTTTTCAACGGTGCGCTTCCTAACTGAGTAATTTAGTAACGTTATCCTATACTCTCAGGCGGCTATTTCTCAGGAAGTGAAGAGTGCGAGGGCACAGCTTTCATGGGCGCTCAAGATGCACAAGCGCACATGCGCCCATACCATAGCAAAATCACAGAAATTTGTTTAGGGGTATAGTGTGATGTCTGTGATTAAACGTAACCACATCAAGTGTGCCCATCTGGTAAGGGTTCAATAAGACAGGAACGTTATGCTTTCGTCGCAAGTTAACTGATCTTGGCAAAAAGCAATGTCCGAAGTGTTAACAAGCAATTCTTCACCGAGAGAGTATCAGGCGTAAAAAAAATTGCGAGCAGCAGCAGAGGCTTTATTCGACGTTTCAAGCAGAGACTGCTCTTTATCAAGTGAAGAGATAATACAAGTTGCAAGATGTTTCGGACATCAAAAAAGAGAGAGAGAGAGAGAAAGAAATTAGGAATGAAGACACACGTCGACACCAAAAACAAGCCCACACACAGCGGGCCATGTTCGCAACAATATATAAGCACGCGAAAAAGGAATGGTAGGCAGTGTCTAGGGAACGCAAACATATATAGTAATAGGCGGCATTCCCTCTATCCCTACGCCCGTCTTTAAAAAAAATCAAGTATACAATCACAACTACACGGGTCGCTAGAAAAAACCATAAACATTAGTGAAGGGAACTGCGAGCAATGTACACAAGGCGTTCTTCGTTTTCTTTAAGTCGGTTCAGAATATTTTTAAAGGTAACTTTCGTTCGGGTTTTCTTAGTCCTAGGGCAAAGTTTGTAACCATGGCGGCCACTAAAAAAAAAAAGCTAAATAGCTTAATTAGCATGCTAATTAACTAAAATATTGATCAACTTTCTTTTTTTTTTCTTTTTTTAGGGCTAAATGTATTTGGAGATTTGACGCTCGACCTCTATATGGTACAGTCGTTGCGTGCAATTTTGATTAAAAAATTCCTGTGGATGCAAAGCGCGAGAAATGTAACCCTTGAACACGGGCTCAAACCGAAACTAAGCGGATAGAGAGCGATGATATGGTATCCGGCTTCGTTTGCGGAGCCGGCGGAGAGCGGAAAGATCGACTTTACTGGCGCCATTGACCCAGTAAGTGATGACGTCACAACATGGCGTCTGGGTCCAAACAAACCGTTTCTAGGGGCGTTGCTATGGACTAATGCATGGAGATTCCACATGAGGCTAGATTTTTGCTTACAAGAAACTAAATAAATTTATGTAAGCAACCTAACTTCTTGATATCTATTTATGAAGATTTTCTTGTCGTCTCAGTGTCGTATTGCAACGATGAAAGCCATTTCTGAAGTATTACACTCCGCTTTGCTTTGGTAGCAGACGACACGATAGATTTTCTGGCCTCCCGTTGCAGCGGGCGTCTTCATTGAATTGCGTCGCTAAACGAGCGACAAATACAAGTGCATCGCCATGGCCGTTGAGGCCTCCGCAATGTGCGTTTTTTTTCTGTGAAGAACCCAGCTTATTTCAGAGGGGTGAAAATGCTGTAAAATAAACCACGTCATGCAGATCAGTTACGACGACGACCTGAAGTGCATTACCGGTGTAGTGCAAGCCAGCATGAGAAACAAATCGTACGCCGTCAAGGTAAGTCGTTTGTTAATATTATTATTGAGGTTGTCAGGTTATTAAATTGCACATCTATCGCAGTTTCGCAGTATTTTTTTTTTCCCCTTGGTATACATCAAACTCCGAGGATGTGCTCTTTTGGTGAAAATCTCCATCGAACCCGCGATGCGAGTATAATCCAGTTCTTTCGCGCTTTGGAGTCTTGCGGAAATCTGAAGAAAGTGCAAGAATCTTTCTCCACGCGATGGTTACAACCAAGTACGAAGCACCCTCCCATAGCGCGAGTCCGCAAACAAAATTTGGGATCTCAACCGATCGCATGAAGTGCTTTTCTCACGGGTGCAATGCGATCTTTTAGCAGACGATCTTATCTATCGACGCCCGGAGTTTCGATAAACCATATCTTGCATCGCACCCCACTATGAATTCTTATAAATGTCTGAAACTCATTATATTTCAAACAAATGCAATATCAGAATATAGTTTTTATTGACACGATTCGCACGCCGGCGCCGGCTTGGCCGTCGGGCGTGTGGCAGACGGCATACCAGGCATACTACTTGCATTCGTCGTCTGCTGCAGGCATCTTGAGGACCGGAAGTTACAGTCGTAAATATTTCAGAAACAAGCGATTACCGGCACAGTTCTGTTGAAATATACATGACATTCAAGCTTTCTATATCTGTGATTTTGAGAAGTTTAAATCCTACTCCTGATTTTTGGACGGTCGGATTTCGTAGCGAAACCTAGCCACATGTATTTGTCCATAACAACGACCCTAGCAACGGTTTGTTTGGACCCATGACTTTACACTTACGGAGTCAATTTGCGCGCTTAGTAGTAGACTAATTAATAAAAGT
This sequence comes from Ixodes persulcatus, assembly GCA_013358835.2. NCBI lineage: Eukaryota > Metazoa > Arthropoda > Arachnida > Ixodida > Ixodidae > Ixodes > Ixodes persulcatus. The sequence continues at coordinate 48,247 of JABSTQ010011582.1, forward strand.
AAAAAATGCAGCGGAAGGCAAGAGAAACACGGTAAAGTTTGCAAGGTGGTTTTATTTTAAGTTTGAAATGATTCATAAAAGGTTTCCATGCTTACCATTTTGGAAAACATTAGTTACTTGCCGACAATGGTACAATTAGACTGAGTCAACTGAGTCATGTTCTTTACAAATTCGTCAACGAGCGTAGTCACTGTAATTCAGTAAGAAACAGTTTCGACCACAAAGACAAGCCCCGACGATTATTGTTTTTCTAACACAAATGACAACACAGCTAGAATCATCTTAGTCATCATCATGGGCATTATCATAAGTATCATCATTATTTATTAAACCTTGAGTGTTCATACGGCATTGCACATGGAAGAAGGAAACACAGAACATAATTACATAAAACCAAACTATAAAGGTAAACACTGAAACGTTTTAAAGTGTATCAAACTTTGTGTTACACAACCCTTAGAGCTTTTTTTTTTATTATTATTATTTGACGCGGAAGGTTGGTAGGGTGAGACAAAAAAATACATTTCTGCCTGACGGGTTGGAACCTTTCCGAAATTTCGTCTGCTCACTTCACTCGCCATCATCATCGGAGTGTTGAACATTATTGAGAACACGCCATAACTCATTATGGCTAGTCAGCATACGTTCGTAGTGCTTTGTTCTGTAGTACTGAAAGCAGGTGTGCAAGAAAATAACCCCGGATCAACTGGTCCCATGTGTAAGGTAGAAATAAAGGGTCCCACGTTCCCAGTAAAATAAGGTAAAGCAGGATGAATTCAATAAATAAAAATACGTGCTCTTTCAAATAAAAAATAACTGAAGAATTGTTTTTTTTTTTTTGCTTATATATGAAAGAATTTACGCTGAGCCTTTTTGTGTGAAGTCACCAAATGGCGTATTGGGCCATTGTGGCGTTTATAAAGAATGCAAAAAAGGTGTAAGAGAAAGTAAGCAACATTTACTTAGGTGTATTTCCTCTTTAGTTTGTCAAAATAAACGAGGCAGTGACACAAAAAATTATTTGCTCTTTACATGCGACCGAAGTATGGAAAATGTAGCTTCTTGTTTCTATGCTCCTTTACTAAGTGAACTAATCATGCCACGTTTTTACTAAACAAATACACCACCTTGTTATACCTGTGTGCCTATTTACATTGAAATTTGTATAAAAGTCGATTTGGCTCCTAATTTAAGTATGGCCGCCTTCAGATTCTCCCTGTATATTTTATCTGCATATTGTTATAAACATTTGAGACCTCCTAATCTGTAACAAACAAGTGAAGTGTTTTAGATGTCTTGTTTCTTTTTAATCAGTGTTCCGGAGACAAATAAGCAGGTGCGTTCAACGTGCCAAGTATTTTTTTTTTATTTACTAATTTAAAACATTGTTTATATAGACGTTCTTACTCAATAGGGAGTCTCTTCAAGTTCTAGGTTTAGAATATCTTCTGATGAAAGTCACCTCTCATCTCCGTTCTTATTTTTCGTCGGTATTCATCGACGGCTTGTATGCATTCCTCTCCCACTTTCCCTTCCTTAGGCATGACATGCAATAGAAAAAAAGAAAACTGTGCAAAAAAGGCAGGCAAAAATGCTGTGCTCAACCGTGCGAGCACGTATATAATTTATGAGGATTTTAATTGTTGAAATCCATTGAGAGCTGTCACCAAGTGTGGGGAGCGCCAAAGCGATTTGGTGTCCGCGTAAAGCAACCAGACGCTAGCTGTTTCGAAGAGACCGACAACTAGATGTTTGCGCGGGCCGATATTTGGGAGCCCGGCCCAGCCCGCGACGCCAATTTTCCCGGGCCCGCTGAGGCCCGCTCTATTTTCGCCATGGCAGCTCGCTTGAAACTGCTACAAATGTTGTCTATAGTTATTAGCGGCGAGATGTTTTGGTGGCGCCCTCCTATGGTTCCCCCTTGTGACGTCATTACCTTGCAAACAACAAGCTCGATGGTGTTTGTAAATAGCATGGTGGAAGCTTAAATCATTGCGCTCTCTAAGGAACACTGCCAACACCGTCAAAATTAAAGTTCTTTCATTCCTCTTATTTCCGTCGATGATAAATCCTTTTCTGACGTCATAGTCAGCGTTCGGCCAATCGTGGAAGGCCGACCACAGCGACGCTTGTGTTCGCTCTCGCGGCTAATAGACAGTCAATGCAGTAAGCGCCGTTTTTCCTTCTTCTTTTTTTTTTTTTTTTGCTGCTAATATTAGACAAATCAACGGGCCTATAGTCAGTGACAGGTTAAGATTGAAGTGGCAGCTCCTCCCACCTCTCTCCCCTTAGGCAGAGCGAACGCGGGAGAGGAGGCGACCTCCTCTGCCAGCCGTTCGCTCCGCTGAAGTGGAAAGGAGTGGGAGGAGCTTCGACTTCGCTTTAGCCGGCCACCGACTGTAGGCAGCTCGGTGAAAAAAGAAAAAACCCGATCCTTTTGTTCTTTTTTTTTTTTTGCGACCAAAGCCCGCTTAGTGAAAAGAACGAGAGAATGAAAATGGCAAGCAACAGTGACTTAAACGATGTGCCACTGTTGAAAATGAAGAGAAACGTCGCGACGGGTTCAGACATCCAACAAAAGACCGACAAAGTTCTAAACTGCCCACACCCGCTGTGTACAACCAAAAAAAAAAATGTAAAAACTTATCGCTGGCTTTTTCGGTGGTCTGCAAGAAATTATTTAGGGAAAGCACCCCTAAGGGGAGCTTCTTTACCCATATTGTGGATGCACGCACTCGTTCGTACAGATGGTGTACTCCTGCGAGGGTGCGCATTGTGGAGGCGCGCATGTGTGCTTGTTAATGGGGAGAAGTGAAAGTACGGCACTGGTGACGAAAATGAATTACGGGGGAAATAAAAAAAAAAACGAACGAAGACATTATGTTTCTCTCACGTCTGAAAATAAATACATCGTTGTTAGGACTGCTCTGGAAGAGCATTCTGTACACACACACACATTCCGAAGCGTATAAACACCCATACAAACACAAACACACGCACATATGCTTTCAGAATTTGGGTATCCCTCACCCCCCCCCCCCCCAAGTGGTCCCTCTCCCAAAACTCCCCCCCCCCCCCCCCCCAAACAAACTTCATAAAAACATTGCTGCTGCTCTAATAAAATTCTAAAAAGTGATAACGGCCGGCTGGGGCCGCCTCAGGCCGCCTTGTAGATTTGAATGCAAGGCCCGTGCTCGGCCCGAGCCCCTCATGATTGTAGCCGTGAAGCCCGAGACCGACGACTGGCCCGTACCCTTGCAGCACGTACCACACTAGCACTGACTAACAACTCACGTTTCTTCCAAGAAGCAGGACCACGGTTACAGTGCACTAGAGGAGGGGCAGTGAGATCAGGCACCAACGCGCGCCATGCATTTCTGTGTAGCGGCGAGCATGAAAAGGTCCCGGATGTACGCAGCGGCGCTGCGGTAGCATGGGCTGGAGGATCCGCTGCGGTGGCATGGGCTGGAGGATCCGCTGCGGTAGCATGGGCTGGAGGATCCGAGCGTTCCGAGGGCCTTCGGCGAACAGATTTGGCTTGGTGGTTTGGCAGCGCGAATCGGCTCCCGTTCAGATCTCTCCCCCGTGGTTTCTCTCGCTTATGTCGATTGAAGTACAATGCCAGAGTGACAACGACGACAACGACGACGACGACGACGCCGACGCCAGTAACGCAGTATGCGATGCATGTGCTACTACAGCCAGTGCTTTAGTGGCGCCCTCTCGTGCGTCGACACGATCCTCGTGGAGTGGGAGAAGCTGCGTGCGATCACCCGAGTAACCCAGAACGAGCTCCGTGGGAGTGACTCAGCATCCGCTGGAGCCGTGTCTGTCCAGTGGGAGGGAGGTGATTTGGCGTTCTTGTGTGAACATGACTCAGTTCGGTGGAGTATTGTGCTTCGTAATAACGGCAGTACCAAAACTGGATCAAGGCCGAAGCGCAGTCTGCAGAATTCTGTGGCATCGCCGGGAACTAACTGCATAGCCTGAAAAAGTGCTCCAAAGTATGGAGAAAAAAAATTAAAAAAAAAAAACTAGAACTTCAACTTGTGCTGGCAAAATTACCTTTTGCTGGCCCCTGTTTCAAAAAAAGTCTAGGTACAGCTAACTAGCGAACGAAGTAGTCAAAAGTCAAATTTGGGGGTTTTACGTGCCAAACCAACGACGGGCATCTGGCACGCCCCAGCGGAGGACTGACGATTAATTTGGACCACCTGGGGATCTTTTGACGTGCAACCGAAAGCTCGGTTACACGGCGCCTCCTCCGCAATGAGCCTCCGCCAGATTGCGGGCACCTCGGCCGGGATTCGAACCCGCCACATGGGGATCCGTAGGCCAGCGCTCTCGCCTCGGAGCCACCGAGGCGGCTACGAACGAATTAGTAATGTGGGGCAGCCGTGAACGCACGCTGAAGTGATTTCCCGCCTCTAGTTTACTTTACCACGGTATACTATAGACGATAACAAACAAGGAATCTGACCGCCGCATGTTCCTGCTCGTCAGAGCCTCGTGTGAGCAAGCACGCCCAATAGACTTTCACTTAATTACCCAAGCATCAAAAAGAATATTGGGAAGGTAGGTACCCGCGAAGTAAATAACCAAAAGAAAGCGTCCGTAGAACGCGCGTGCAAAGTGCCGTTCGTTTTAGATTTTTTCATTCGAACCGTTAGAGCTGAAGACGCCTGCACGCGAAGCGCGTGTACCTACGCTCCCGGCATACTTTTTGATGTTTAAGACATTCGGCAAAAGGTCTATTTCAAGCCTGCGAAGGCTACCTTCACACACATGCTGCACGTGTTTGCACGCGTTTGGCACCAGTTGCGACGCCATGCTTGCAAACGTCAAAACACATTTCCATAAAGGCGTATCAGGGCGCTTTTATTGCTGTGTTTGTGTGTTATGCAGGCGCACTTTTTGACTGGCCGCAATTGTGAGCGAGTGTTGGAATATCTCAATAAAAATCGTGTTTTTTTATGAAAAAAAAAAAACGCAATTAAATTGAGAACAATTTAAAATGCAGTATAAGAAGAGACGAAACACAAAACACTCATCGAAGAACATATTCTAACCCCCACCTACACGAAATGCCCGCATAGCCGACGATCCTATGCCTCATGTTACGTCACGCGTAACGGCAGGATTTCAGAAATTGACACTGGCGAAATTCGGGGTGCAGTTTCGTACACACGCTCATGGCTACTTTAATTAATATCCGGACATTAAATACCAAAATAAAAATGATGTTTGTCTATATGAAGGCTCCCTAGACCTAAGGAGCGCAAAAACTTAAGTACTTCCGGTTTAGACGAGGACAATCCCTTTATTGTCAGATTCCTCTGCAAACACCCCCCGAAAGCCTGACCCAGAAGTCTGCCCTTGCTGATATTTGAAAAGAAGAAAATATTATCACACCCTGGAAATTGTCCAGTGAAAGTAGTACTCAATTCGCGGGGATATATGGTTCGCCTTTCAGAAAAGGTTACGTCCACAAATGTTAGCACAAATGTCAGTCTCTTCGTGATAGATTTTAAACAAAAAATCCAAGTGTTACACACCTGGCATTTCTTAACATTTCTGGCCAGTAGGAGCACTCATAACATTACAATAGTTCAAACGTCATTTTCTCCTCCACTGACCTCGTGTTGTCTCACTGTGGTAAATAGTATTCCGTGGCCGTACAGCGGTCGCCCCCTTCTCCCCGCACACGGCGGAAAAAAGGACAGTGCCTTCCGCGAAGCTCTTAGGAGAACTCAAAGGGATTTTTTTTCTCCTTTTATTACCAAGAAAAACATTTCACGCTTAATCACATGTTGCCACTGACTGTCGGCATTGTTCTTCTGCAAGCAGTTTTAGGTAAGAACCTGTGACTATGCCCGGTATTTCTGAGAAGACTTTCAAAACTTCCTAGAACTAGAATTGTAGAGAAAAAAAGGAAACGCTTTTTGGGAACAAACTTGTTTTGGTACAGGTAAGGTAAACTATTTAAACAAGATTTGCCCTTGGTTAGGTTAGAGTAGTTTAGGTCAGGTTTCTTTTGTTTAGGTTAGATTTGATGAGGTTATGGTATGCAAAGTAAACACCAATAAGCCAAGATGTATTCTGATGAAACGCATCAGAAATAAACGCCGAACATTAGAAGCCACCTCACCCCAGTCGCCATCGTCCGACAGGTCTTGAAGCCATGGGAAAGATTGTGGTTCCGAGACTTCTGGACGAGAGATCAGAAGACGGGAGGCGTGTGGTGGTAATTGACGACTCCATGACACTTCGGCTCCAGAAGAGCTCCGTGTTGGCGCAGCGGATCGTGATTAGCGGCTTCGACGACGTCACCACTGCACCCCAAGTGGTAAGTCCACCTTTGATCGTTGCTTTAAAGCAAACTTGTTCTGCACTCACTACAAGCAATCACATTACTCGTAATTGATACCTTTTTGAAGTAATTTGATAATAATTTGAATACATTGGTTCGGAAGTAATCACGAGAGTAAGCTGCAGCACAAATTTGGCCAATCATTGACCAATACCTGGCGATGGTCATTTGGCCAGTGGCCAGATAATGGCCGGCCATTGGCCAACGAATGGCCTTTGTCTGGCTATTGGCCAATGGCCACTGGCCATAGGCCTAGCATTGGCTGATGAATTGCCACTCTTTTGCCATTGGCCAAAAGACCATCGCCAGCCAATGGCCAATGCTTGGCCCAAATCCGTGCCGCTTGGGTGATTACTTCTTGGTGTACTGTAATTACTCGTAACCATTACTATCCCCCCCTTTATTCCTAATAGCGCCCTTCTTTTGTATACGTTTCCTACCAAGGAAAGCACGAACCAAGGCTTTGAGGGTAGGAAGATTTCCCCAATATTGGTGCGTTAACATGATGAGTGGTTAATAGATCAGTGATTTTAATACAAGAATGGAAAGTACGAGAGTGACCTTTTCAAACCAACAAAAACATTTCTTGGCGAGAGTCGCCAAAAAGCAGTTGACGCGTCAGTCTTGGCAACGCCTCACACTATAGCGTCGAGCTCGTGGTGAGTCCGTGCAATGCCGACGCAAGGTAGGCGACGCTGCGTGGGTCCACTAGTGATAACTAGGGTGTGTACTTTCCGGTGTTTATTTGTGGGAAAAATCGGCGGATGTTTTTCGGTGTTTATTTATTTATTTCCGAAACACCGGTGTATTTCGGTGGAGCGTCTCACGACGAGGCTAAAATCGGTGATTATCGGTGGAAAAAAAATGCGATTGATCACCGACAGAGAGTTCCAATTTATTCCCATATATCATACACTTATTCTCGAGGAAGCATCTATTTCTCACGCTTGGTTATTATAGTAGATGCAAGCATACTTCGAGAGGCTTGCATCCGTCCTGGCAGCACGTTCCTTGCGGTTCACAACCCGCAATTTTGAAAACGCACGCTCCACATTTGTGCTGGACACAGGAAATCCCAAAATGTCCAGCGAGATTTCGGGCAGTAGTGGCCAGTCAGGTAAATGAAGTTTCCAAAATAACACTGGATCAACGGTGCTAGTCACAGCCTACTGGCGGTAACAAAGAAACTCTGATTCTAGGTCACTCAACTTCCGCTCGTCTCGGAGGACCAGCCGATAGATACTTTCATAAGGCACAAATCCCTCTGGCAGCTCCACTTTAATGCACGGATTAACAATTTGCACGCGGAACCAGAACGACGATTCATCCATGAAATCTAAGTCATCAGAGATGTTTCGGGAAAGAGTCCTAAACCACTTGCTTTGAATCATCTGATAGTAGGCAGAAAAGGAATCAACAAGCTTTAACGTTTCACGTTGAGGAAACCCGCAGACGCGGGACGGACGCGCCTTCTCAAACACGTCTGCAATTTTTTTTACAGAACGGTCCTTTTTTATACAGCGAAAAACCCCCACGCCAACAAAACCCTTTTTCTGTTTCCCCAAAACAAAAACCCATGGAAACTAAACAGATAACAATGAACGCATCTCAGTTCTCAAAGGTCAGTAGCCCTGTACGATACGGATGTTGGCAGTGTCTTCCAGGAACCAGAGCAACCTCTGAATACATGGCTTGCACCGACATCCCTTGGCCAGACACAATGGGGAAAGGGCACGTGAAAGCGTACCCTCCACTGCGTTAATTTTTCCACAAAAGGGGGCCATGGGAGACACAATGGGGTAAAGGCGTGTGAGAGCTTAGCTTCCACTGCTTTAACTAGACGCTTTTGACCCCCAGAAAGGAGGGCGGACTGACGCCACGTGCAAGCCATGTACAGACACTCGAAGAATGCAGGATCCACGAGATAACACGTTTGACGAACCTCTACGGGGAAAGGGTTTCGCTAGGTAGGTTTTTTTCGACCGGTGTTTTTCGGTTTTAACCAAGGCGAAAATATCCAACCACCGGTGTTTTCGGGTTTCAACCGATTTTGTATTTTCGTCACCGACGGATGTTTATCGGTGTTTTTCGGTTAAAACCGGAAAATACACACCCTAGTGATAACGTATGAAGGGGAGAGGCGCTGGCCTTGTCTTCAAGGTGGCATTGATCTCGGCAGCTCTCGAAACCTTTGACGTCAGAGCCTTTTTCGCTTTGGTCCTCTGTTTTCGATTTCACTTTGTAGATATTCTTCAGTTCCGCGTTGGTGTTTTAAGGGGCCAGAGGAAAAAAAAAAGGTTTTGGTGGGAGTTTCAGAAATTTTACACTGCAAAATAAAATGCATGCCCAGAGTAAAAACTAAACAAAGCCTGTGAATCAAAAGGCTTATACATCCGCGACGGCAACAGATGCAACAATGAAAGTGGCTGCCTGCTGTTTAAAAAGACATCTGTTTGTTTGTTTTTTTGGTCTTTTAGTAGTTTACACAATATTGACCCAAAGCACTTTTGAAATTTTTGGAGGAGATATAGAACACAACGTTTGAAAATTCCTCATGAAAACGTGTGAGCGCTTAAGACCATAAAATGTCGATGAGCGAAATATCTTCATAAAGGTTTTACACAAAGCGTAATTTATATTTCAATGAAAAAGCATTAACTGTTCCTCAGAACGAACCGACGTCGTCAGCTTTGAAACCACGCCAAAGGTCGACCAAACGGCGCCTAAAATTCCCCTTTCCCAAGGGAAGCCGATTTCTGATGGATTAAGCTTCCATTGGCTGGCACGCGTCATTAATTAGAGAACGAGGCTCCCATTGGCACTCGTGCGGCGTAATTCGAAAAAAAGCCACCAGAGAAGCCCTCTCCATGGCGGCGCAGCGCACGCAGTGGCGCGGCCACCGGTAAGAGGTTGGAGCGGTGGCGGCAGAGCCAGAGGCTCAGAGCCCGCCCGGGCAGATTCCAGAGAGGTCGCATGGCCGAGCTCAACGCGGCGAGGCCACTTCACGAAAGCACGCGCTCGGCCGTCCGCCGACGAAACGTGGCCGTCCACGCCACTACGCCGCAGACGAACTAAGGGAGCGGAAGGACGACATTCGTGCTTTCGCATTCACAACTCATAAGAAGTGCTTAGGTGTCCTTGGACTTTTTTAATCCATGTACCCCAAACGTAAACAGAAGGCATTGACAGGTTACTTTAACAGTACAATGTGTTGAGCACACATAATAAGGTTGATGGCTGGGCTAGCTTGTAATGATCGTTTATATTGAAGTAAAATCGCGCAAAAGCAAATAGGAAGAATTACTCTTCCTAACTTTCTGTTTCTGACGTTTTACTTCAGTGTGAGCACAAGCCGTAATTCAAATGTTTTAGTATTTAGAAAAAAAAAATAATCAACGGACCGTTTTTGTTTTTTTTATTCAGCATAAAAATTTACTTTTCTATCTCTAGCATTGTATATTCCAACTGCTTAGTGCGTTGGGTTTATTCTTAATTAAGAAACTGTTTTGCGAAATATGTATTTTCTTGAAGATTTAATTACCTTGCTGATCTACCACGAGATCGTATAGATAGTCGAGTACAACCAGTGAGCGAAACAAAAACATTTGAATATGAAAGCACTCCAACGCCACAATTGAAGAGCCGGAAATAATGTAATATATCAAAAAATGATAAAAGAACAGTATCGTCAAAATATTCTGATAGCCCGCTTCAATTTTCATTCACAATGTGAGGGAATAAATGAAGATTATGTAACAACATAGAAATGTACATTTCGAATAGAATAGGAGAAAAAAAGAACCCCGTGTATGCTAACTAATTATTAGAAACGATTTAAAACTGTTTGTCTCCAATGTTTACTGCAAACGTTTTCACGTGAAGCAAAACCTTAACCCACGTGTGAAACGCTATCAACATCGATGATTAAATCCAAGGAGCATTTAGTGAAAGTAAGAACATCCTAGGGAACGACCGGAGAAAAGAAATGGGACGCTGGCTATTTCCGAAATTGCCCTGCGTGCGCTAGCTTATTAAATATTTAATATAGCACAGTCTTGTAAAACTTTCAAAAAATATCTGGTGAGGGCTGCATAAGCTCATCATCGCAAACCTTCTTTGGATTGTATTCTTTAAGCAGATCGAATCGCGAGAGCTGGAGAAGGATCTATATGAGGATCCCGATCACATGGCTTCCCTCATGATGCGCGCAGGGGACAAGGGACTTCAACTGGTAAGTTCATGTCAGATTAGAATAAATTTTGTTTTTTTTTTATTTACAGATGACTGTAGTAGTAAAAAAATGAGGTCTCGTCACCTCATACGAGCACCTCACATTAGACAAACAGTTCTGCGGTGTCGAAACCTTTTTCATCGTTGCTACTGTTCGAAGTGCCGCAAGAGAGAGAACGTTTCCAAGGGCCGTCACTAGCATCACTCAAGCGCACTGCCATTTATGATCACTGTTGCAAGGCTAGATACGTGCCAAAGGCCAAAACACGCTATATTTGCACGACCTCTACTGCCCACCAGTGTAGAAATTTGAAACTAAAGCCGATGGACGAACCTGTCTCGTGTTTGGCAGTGAAAGCAAACCATCATTTTGGCTGGACGATTGTGACTCGTCATCGGCGATATTGGTACAACCTTCCATGACGAGTACAGCTCGGGCCGGGCGGTTAAAGGGTTAATCACGCATAGAAAACAAAAAGCGCAGGATTGCGGCGAATTATGGTGACGTCAGAACGCCGAGCTCTAGTTGGCTCTGACTGAAGGATAGCGGGTAGACCTCGGGGCAGCTTGCCTTGACGTCTACTATCCGCTACCTTTCAAATCCCAGCCAATCAGAACTCGGCGTTCTAACGTCACCATAACCGACCCCCCCCCCCCCCCCCCCCCCCGCAGAAGAAGCAGACGAACTTGCCCTCCGCATAGGGTAAAGCCGCAATGTCACTGATCGGGGCTAGTGATATTAAAGTTTCAAAGAGATCGCCACGTCCAATTTCTTTCTCAAGCAGTCATTGACTTTGGTAGAAAAGGAGTATGCGCCGACTGTATACTCCCAAATGTTTTTTTTTTTTTTTTTTTTTGTATCGCGGTTTGTAACTGAGCGGATATTGACTAGAAATTACCTCTGGCGTACCGACACTTATGCCGTCGATAAAACAAATTTTCTTCTTGCGACTCTTGACGGCATGAGCACGTCGAGGAAGTAGACGATGTCGTATTTGACGATGGACAACTAACAATTATACTTATTTGCCCAGTTAACGACACAGCGGTTTACGTAAGAGACATTTTGAAATTTCATTCGTAGTATACGGACTTTTTAAACGTCTGTCCGCAGCGCTCTCCTCACGCATCTATTACACCGCGGCTCCATTGTCTTACATCACGCTTCGCGTATTCTTTCATACTAAAACAACAACTTCGCTTTAAAGAACATCTGTATGAAGAGGCCTTATTTTACAAAATATTTTTTTTTTAAAAAAGCCTCAAAGGCTACACTAAAGCGGTTAGTGCAGTTGTGTTATAAGTTCAGAGACATTATATAAGCGATAGTCATCATGAAAAGTCGATTAATTAAATCTAATTTCTAATATTTACTGATTTAGTGGCTTTCGATGACGCTCAACCAGTTTATAATTGGAATTCTATGTTTCTTTTCACTAACTGAAAAGTGAAATAACATATCCTAGTTAAGCATTGGACTTATTTTGACGATTAGCAGCCCACATTATGTCCCCTGGCCATTTATCTTAGCTACACAAACCGCCTTGGTGTCGCATTCACTGTCTTTTTTAACAAAGCTTTAAAGTCTAAAAAATCGTCCTGAGTATATTTTTAATGTGTCTTAAGCCAATTTGGAATTTAACTTTACTTATTTGTTTATTTACCCAGGTAAATCTCAGGTACAGATCTTTCACAGCTCCAGCTGTACGTTTTAGAGTGGTCGCCATCCACCAGATGACACCAGAGGTCAGCTCGCTTGTTTGCTAACACAGCAAACTGTGTATCCTTTTCTAACGTGGTCCTGACTTTGTGCTGTTGTTGTTGTTTTTTTCTGAAGGAAGACGTTTTTTATATTGGGCCGACCTCACCGAATGTTGAGGGTGTCGCAACAACGAGACAATTTGCGACGCAAGCCCCAGTTACAAAATATGGAAATCCCGACATGTTCATGCTTATAACAGGGTGAGATTTTGAATTTTCCAAACACGTTCTTTCGCGCAAATATTCAAAAGACGATTGTTATAAGTACAATAACTTCTTGCGGTGTCTGGGAACACTTTAGAACATCTTGAAGCAATCCGAGGTGTTAACACCAAGGGAAAAGAAAGAAAACCTTCTCGTCCCTTGATTTTGGTTGGCAACTTTCGTATTCCTCAATCTCGTGATGCTTCAAAACGTTCAGTGTACATCGGCTCACACCCGCCATTATGAATTCTGTTCGTTGACACTTCAGACTCGTAAACGTACACTGCAGGGACGTTGTTGCCTGGTATGGTAATATCTATCAAAGCATCGTTATAAGGGTGCACACTCGCTCTACATGTAGCATCGTTTTATCGCCGCTAGAAATATTGCTTCGTCTCTTATATTTAATGACGGCTTAATAAACGTGTGTCCCTAGAATTGTTGTATTGGGCCCAAACCATTGAAATTGCCGCATTATTCGATAACAATGCCGAAAGGCAAACCTTCCACTCAATTAAATACATTGATGTCACTCCGGGCGTACAAAATAACTTTGGTTGGAAGTATTTAGTCTCAATAGAATACCCAATCTTGTCATTCCTTCTACTCACGCTGTATTCGTGCTACCCGGCTTAGAAGCGCCAATTCGGCAAACCAGTAAAAAAAGAAAACGTACATTTTATATCTTCGCTCATTGCTGAATGAATGTACGAGCTCCGTCCGATCATTCACATAAGAATAGACCCCTTTTGAAACTTCATCAAGCAGAATTAGCGGCCGTAATTTCTTTGACACCAAGCTCGTGACTTAATCCGAGTTTACGCCAAAAATTGACAAGGCACTCGTTTTTTTATGCGAGATGTGTCGAGTTCACAGCGAACGTTGGTGCAGCCCTCGGGTCCAACACATGTTTATGGCGCGAGATCAAAAATGGCGGACTCCAATAATTGGCGCAGAAGCTACAAGATGGCGCTCACTTTTCATAATGGCGCTATAACCGCTTTAAAGCCTGAGACTAAAGGCCTGTTCACACATACAGCAGAGCGCTAAGTTAGCGCTACGTGAGCGCTCGAAGGAGCGCTCATGTGGCGCTTCATAGCGCGTGACTTCGTTCTAATATAGCGCGTGATTAGCGCTCCAGTAGCGCCTTGCTTAGCGCTTCAGTAGCGCCTTGTTAGCGCTTCAGTAGCGCTTCTTGTACCGCAGTGCTGCGGATTAACGCGTGCACTGCGGTTCCGGTTCCAGTGGTTGGATGTGCATCAGCAGCATCATGGCTGACATGTGGGATGCTGAAATAGAAAATGCGACAAATTCTCTGACATACGCGATTAGTGCATATGTATGTAGACGGCTTAACGCCCAGAAAAGTTTTCTGAGTGCGCGAAATCTTTCGCCACCGAGATACCGACAGGTACCCGGCGAACCTTGTTCCTAGGCTGAGGCTGAGCGGATTATTTTTAACTGCGTGTCTTTGAAACCAGGATCACGCATATCGAATAGAAAGCGATGAGGTCGTACCCAATCAATTAGTCGCTCAGAGTCCATGACTCTGGATCGCCTGCCCGAACCTTTGCTTGGAGAGCGGCTCTTTTACTTCCTCTTCTTTCAATGCCAAAGGAAAAACAACAACAAAGGAATCGCCGTGCACGCGCTGTTCCGCAGCAGCAAGCACGGCACAAGGAGCGTGAGAGCGCTAACAAAGCGCTTCTGTCGCGCTAACAGAGCGCTAACAAAGCGCTTCTGAAGCGCTAACCGAGCGCTACATCACGCGCTAGGAAGCGCCACATGAGCGCTCCTTTGAGCGCTCACGTAGCGCTATCTTAGCGCTCCGCTGTATGTGTGAACCGGCCTTAATAGGATCAACGTGGATTGTTCTGTTGATCCCTCAGACATTCGCTTTTTCTCTTTTCTTTCTTTACCGCGTGTCTTTTGTAGCGTTACGTCAGTCACCATTTGACTCTATCCTAAAAAGTAACTAGAAAACTAAGACATTGCTATTAAGGTAACTAAAACCAGTTCTTTTTAACACACGGCAAAAATGAACTTAGGTATGCCTTATCGACAGTGGCGGTTGACCCGCAATCGCGAAGCGGTTGATAACGCGGTTGCTAACACGGTTGCTAACGCGGTTGCTAACGCGGTTGCTAACGGGTTGCTTAAAATTTCAGTGCAGTTTCACGCGCATTCGGTGATGAAAACGAGGCAAAACCGTCTCGCGGTTCCGATTCAAATGTCCGTCTGATTGAAGTATCATAGGCTACGTTTACATGGATGCTTGCGCATCAAATCGAGACGTGACCAGTCCCGCGCCCCCGATTTTCCCTTTTCTTCCACTTCTACCCAATCATAGGCGGCACATCTCGATTCAATTCGCGACGGTCGCATCCGTGTAAACTCAGCCATAGCCGCGGTCACACCCCTCATGTGTCATGCATAAGACAGTCTGCATACATTATCTGAGGCGTGTGTCTTCTTCGTATGACAATGCGGAGCGCAAGATCGTCTGCTTCTTGCACAGATCGCGATGACGTCAGATCACTGAGCTCCTATTGGCTGATTGAAAAACATAGTGGGTAGACCTCAAGGCATCTAGCATCGACGTCTACCCACTAAACTTTCAGTCAAAACCAGTCAAAGCTTGGCGTCATTTTGACGTCACCGCAACTCCGGCGCAAGAAGCAGACGACTTGCTCTCCGCATATGCTCGAGGCGTGCACCCTTAAAAAAATGTATTACAATATTACGCGAGCGCCGATCTACCGGTACATCAACGGATCATCACGGCGTGAAGTGGCTAAATCAAAGAAAGTGAGCGTGCGCGCATAAGGCACACGCCAAAGTCGACGTCGTCTGCTAGGCTGTTCCCCGAAGTATGACGCAACCGTGGTCCTCTTATCCGCGCTGCCGCCTCTCCGCCACTATCCGGTGATAAGGTGAGCAATATCTCCACCCCCCCCCCCCCCCCCCCGGCCCCATCGCTTTCTTTTTCAAATCTCCTGACATTTTTCCACACGTGTGCCAAGAGAAAATAAAAAATGTCATTCTTATAGTTGCTTATCGTCCTTATCATAGCAGGAGCAGAGGTGGGTCGTGCTTAAGGAAACGACCGAGGAGACAACGCCGACTTCGGCACGTGCCTTCTGCGCGTGCGCGTACTTTTGTCGATTTCGTCACTTCACTCCGTGATGAAGCCCTGATCTACCGGCCGATCGGCGCTCGCGTGATATTGTTAACGCATTGTACGGAAAATGACTTGGCAATTGTGTTGTCTACGTAAAACGTTCTAGCATCGCGTGAGATGAGGTCACGTGACGTTATTTCCCCGCTAAAATTAGCGGGGAAACGGAATCGGTGTGTAGGTCACGAGACGTTATGTCCTGTGACGTCATGTAGCGACGTCAAGGGTCACGGATTCGCGAAATACGGCTTCACAAAATACGGAGCTATTGGCCAAAGAACGTTTCACGTTAAAATCTCGAGGGTGTACTTATATACTTGTATGAAGCCAAGCGTGCTTCGGACATTTCTGGAGCGTGTCCGTGGATAAATCTCTCGTCGTGTCTACGGCGAACAACACGTCTCCTGTTTGATGTATGAGTCGTTGTGACTGCAGCTTAAAAGGCGCAGGACGTGACCGGTCCAGAGCATATTCATTATCTCTTCACATCAAACGATAAACTGCAAAATTAGGCCGTAACAGCGCCGAGGAACGAATCACTAGACGAGAAACGTGAACGTACAAAGTCACGCATCGCATATCTTTTAAAGGGACCATGAAATTATTTTGTCAACATACTCCACCTAAGCTTTTGATCCTCAACTCAAAACGCGAAATGAGAAATCACGTGGTCGTCACGTGCTCGGGCACAGGAACTCCGATGACGCCGAGCTTCGACCGTGCTTTTTATTAAGCACACCGTGGAACTTGTCATTCGCCGAGTGGCGATACCTGCCGTCGCGGCACTCATAGGCAAGGAACGCAAATCCAAATATACGTTGACGGATTGGTTGTTGACGAGCGCACACGTCCGAGTGCGCTGCGTGAGTTAGAGGTTAGGCTGTCGCGCTCTGGCACCACCGCGGATGCATCGTAGTGAAAAGGGCGGAGAGCTTTCCAAAGAAAAGAGGTATAAAAGAGTCGGCTATATTTTCAAACTTTCGTACCGAAAAGCAGGCATTTGGCTTTCTACCCTGCTGTACAACATTTTTGTTTTTGTTTTTTTGGCCCACAAAACGATATGCGACTAAAAAAATTCAAATCTAAAATTGTTCATCTCGGCTCAAAATTCATATCATGGTCCCTTTAATCTGTGATCATTGAACTATTTGAGACAGAAATCAATTACGGTTCATTATTTCTTTTTGTAACTTGCGTGAAAAGCGAGAAAAAAGATAAAGGTAATGCATGCTGAGTATAGAGAAATCTGTCATTTTAAAACTTTTACTTACAACTGACATGGCGTTGCTTACAAAATAAACCACTTTCTATATATAATTTGAAATGCACGATCTCAACCATTTAATTTCAACAACAAAGATGCAGCGCGTTTTCAGGGAATGCGCTTGCGGTACGTATTTGTTTTTTATATCGCTTGTTGCTTGTATGCGTTCGTACAGTTCAGCCTTAGGATATCATACCAATGCAAAAACGTTGCAATACGTACCATCCGACGCTGCTATGAAACAATGACAACCTTAGTGCATCAACTTATCAAACGTTTTTTTCTAGACGTAAGTTGCTCGTCTCATCAGGGGGAATTCTTCAAGACTTTCAAGGTACGTAGAACTAACTATTTACTTTTTACAAAAAAAAAAAAAAACATTTCTGACACATAACGTATGAAAAGTTATAAAAGTGCAAGGCATACCAACGTTCTGAAAGTGGTGAAAACCCGTTAGCATTCTCAATGTTTAGAGAAAACAGGTACCGTCCGCCTCCTATAGAGCGAAACACATGTTCACTCTTCTACTGGCCAAAAAACAAAAACAGCTGGTCTGGGTGTGGTGATTGTTTTTTTTTTTTCTCAGTTTGCCTCTTTAGTATACTGCGCGAGCAAAATTGATAAAACTAAGTTCGACCCATTTAACCATTTTTATTTAGTACCGATATTCATAGTTTTTCACAAAATCATTTGAAATTCTGCAATTTCTCCGTCACTATTTGCTGAAAAAGCAAAGCATTGTTTACGGAAATACCTTTTTTTTTTTAAATAGCCTAGCTTTTTGGCCGTTCTTGAAATTATAATAGTGTTTTATTTACAAGAAAAATAAATATTTTGATAAATCCTCGGACTTGGGTGGAATGAAGTTAGAACACTAATAGAAACAATAAAAACAGGGAAATAAACAGCGTCTCAAACTCAGCTGCAAAATTCGCAAAATGCAAAAAGATGCAACGATGTTTGTGTTTTTTAGTAAATGCAGCTCACAATCATAAACATGCATTAGTATTTTCATTCTCCATTCAATGTGAGTCGAAAAAACAAAATCGAAAATCGAGCAGCAGTGGGACTTTTCTAAAGTGGGACTTTCTGCGTGGGGAAAAGACAGGCAAACTTTTGAAGGTATATGCAATGAGTGCAATCATTAAAGGGGTACACAATCGAAACTCGAACTATCCCCGTAACCCTTCGAAACGGGTGAAATACTCCTAACGAGCGTGTTGGTAAGATGTACTAGATCACAGAAAGTATAAAACATAGAGAGGACGAAACACAGACGACTACATTCTTTCAACTCACAACAAAGTTTATTCCAAGAAGTACGAACGCACGTTCCCCTGCGCACACTTAGGGAAAAGGGGAAAGGGCAGAGGTAGAGGGGGGGGGGGTAAGAGGAAGGAAGGGCGGGTGGGAGAGGCGGATGGGTGCGTCGACCCGTAGGGGTCGGGCCGCTCACCGAGGTCGTCTAATCACCCCGGACAGCTCTTTGCTAAGATAATCTACCTCTCTATCAGAGAGGGCTAGCGAGGGGGAAGGGACATTGACTCCGGAGTTTTTTATCGCAAAAGATTCGATAACTTCCCTGCCGAACCTCTGAGGATGGCGCCCGAGCACGCGCGTTTTTTTGAACCTTGGCTCACATCCTCCGCATGTGCGGCGATGTGCTGCAATCGGATGCACCGAATCCTCGCTGGGGTCGGCGACCTCTCGAAAGTGCTCCCTCAGGCGGTCATTTAGGCACCGCCCCGTTTGCCCGATATATTCTCCCCCGCAAGAGAAAGGAATGGAATAGATTCTCTCTCTCCGGCAAGAGACGAACTGCTTTTCATGTTTCTTGGGACAGGGATTTGGAGGGGAAGGATTATTGACCAGACGGCACATCTGCTTCAGTTTGAATTTACACTTGAAGACGACTCCTACGTCGAAGCGTGAGGCGAGCGCCTTGAGGCGATGTGAAGTGTTGTGCGTGTACGGAATGACGGCGAATTGTTTTCGGCGGGGTCGGGGTGTAGAGGGAGGTGTGTTGGAGGAGGTAATAAGCCTCTTGAGAATATTCGTCAGAAGGTCTTCTGGATAGCCGGCTTTCCGCAACCTATCTATTTGGAGGATAACGCTGTTTGTGGCTAGATGAGGGCAGGATCTAGATCGCGCGGTCTTCATGAGGGACTTAACTGGTTTTTCTGATCTTTGTTTGAATTCCCAACACAACCCCCCGGATCGGAGACTAAGTTGTAGTTCTAAAAATTGAAGGGTTCCCCCTACCGGGTCCTCTTTTTTGAACGTGAGGCCGGCGGGGCTTGATGTGAAGGCTTTGAGAATGGTCTCAGGTTTGGTCTGTTCCTGGTGCAGCACAAGATAATCATCTACGTACCTGAATACCTGGCACCCGGGTGCCGTCGCCTCCAGTTTTGCCCTTATAGCTCGATCCACATACATTAGGAAGATTTCACTAAGAATGGGCGCCAGGCAAGACCCGATGCAGACGCCTGCCTTCTGTATGTAAATTTTTCCCTCGTACTCCACGAGCGTCGAGTGGAGGTACAGGTCTAGCAGAGAAAGGAACCCTTTAACGGAGACTCCCGACGCGTTTTGGAACTTGCATATGCCGTTCTCATCTATGGCGTTGCTCACAGACTCAAGCAGGTAATGGACATCTAGATTATAATACATGTCTTCGATATCTAAGGAAAACAAACCGAGGGGGACAGGCGAATGATGGAGAGGGGTGAGGTGTGAGACCAGGTCAGAGGAGTTGGTGATGCGGAAAGGTTGAGGGAGAGTGAGAGAGGTTAGGTGCTTAAGTAAGAAGGATGCCAGGCGCTTCTGCCAACAGCCGTTTTTTGATATGATGCTGCGGAACGGAACATCGGGCTTGTGAGTTTTTGCGGAGAAAAATACAGTCAGGTACTGTTTTGAGGGGGCGGCTATCGCGTTCCTCAAGGCTGGCAGGTCAAGGTTCGTGCACAGGTCTTTAACCTTGGATCTCAGAGACCCCGAAGGTCTTTTTTTGAGCAGGATAAAGTGCTTATCTAGGGCAGCTCCCACCTTAACGCCAAAGAGGTCTTCTTCAATGATGACAAAAACGCCTGTCTTGTCAGATTCCAATAGTTTCAGTCGGGCGCCGCGCAGCTCCTCCACGACCGAAGGCACCAGAGACCCACCCGAGGAGGGCGGGGGAGGGTGGGCACACGCTGAGCGAACCGCTGAGCCCACGAAGTCTTGACGATCCTGTTCTGGGATGGAGGCTGCAACCAGCACTTCGCCGCACATGCGGAGGATGTGAGCCAAGGTTCAAAAAAACGCGCGTGCTCGGGCGCCATCCTCAGAGGTTCGGCAGGGAAGTTATCGAATCTTTTGCGATAAAAAACTCCGGAGTCAATGTCTCTTCCCCCTCGCTAGCCCTCTCTGATAGAGAGATAGATTATCTTAGCCAAGAGCTGTCCGGGGTGATTAGACGACCTCGGTGAGCGGCCCGACCCCTACGGGTCGACGCACCCATCCGCCTCTCCCACCCGCCCTTTCTTCCTCTTACCCCCCCCCCCCCCTCTACCTCTGCCCTTTCCCCTTTTCCCTAAGTGTGCGCAGGGGAACGTGCGTTCGTACTTCTTGGAATAAACTTTGTTGTGAGTTGAAAGAATGTAGTCGTCTGTGTTTCGTCCTCTCTATGTTTTATACTTTCTGTGATCTAGTGGGTGAAATACGATCCGAGATATCCGTAAATGATAATCACAGGCTCGTATTTTCAGCCGACGGCTATATTTTTCGTTCCAAACGACGGCTTCTGGCGAGCGTTTCAAAGTCGGCCATCAAGGCGGCGCGATGCGTCTCGGGATATTTGCCCGTGACGTCACGCTCACAATGTTACCGACCCATACACGGCCAAGGGTACCGTAATTACAATCGTCGTCACTAGCTGGTGCCAGCTTTATTGTCAACGCATTACGATCCCGCCAAGCGCGGGAATACCCGAGGTATGGTGTACTGGAACTGAGAGGTGTGCCAAGCGCCGATCGTTCCCGGGCACCTCCATCGGACACGCCGCGCCGTGGCGCTGTTCCTGACGGGCAACATCATTATCATCATCATCAAAATTATCATCGTGACGCGAGACATTGACCCCGTAAGTGACTACGTCACACCATGGCGTATGGGTCTAAAAAATGAACCGTTGCCAGGGGCGTTGCTATGGACTAATGCATGAAGACACCACATGAGGCTAGATTTTTAATTACAAGTAAGTAAATAATATTTTGTAAACAACCTAACTTCTTGATATCTAATTATAAAGGTGTTCCTGTCGTCTCTGTGTCGTAGTGCAACGACGAAAGCCGTTTCTGGAGTATTACACTCCGCTTTGCTCTGGTAGCAGACGACACGATAGATTTGCTGGCCTCTGTTGCAGCGGGCGTCTTCATTGAATTGCGTGGGTAAATGAGCGACAAAAACAAGCGCATTGCCATGGCCGTAGAGACCTCTACAATGTGCGTTTTTTTCTGTGAAGAACCCAGCTAAGTTCAGAGGTGTGAAAATGCCGTAAAATCTAACCACGTCATGCAGATAAGTTACGACGACGACCTGAAGTGCATTACCGGCGTAGTACAGGGCAGGCCAGCATGAGAAACAAATCGCACGCCGTCGAGGTAAGTCGTTTATTATTATTTTTATTATTATTGAGGCTTGTACTAAATATTAAATTCAAAAGCTAGTCCGAACAGGAGAACATATGAAGAGCACAATGAAAGCGTTCAGCCTTTCCACTGTCGTGAAGAAGGAAGACTAGCGGAGCTGTACTCGATACACTGCCGCAACGCACACGCGTCCGATTCCCGCTTCTTCTCGTCCGACACGCCGCCGATCGTAGATACGTCTCCGGCGAACCAGAGTCGGTAGCACACGGCACACGTGACACCAAACGGGTTCTCCACGAACTCCCTCCGGAACCTCGCCGTCGCACCCGGGAACTGTTCAGCCGGCGCGGAGTGGAGTCGTCGCCAGGCCTCGCGCTTGCGCTTGGCCTCCGTGGCACGATCGTCGTCCGTGGCGTTGACCCGCCGGCGCCCTTTACATCGCTGGTTCTGTTCTCGGCGGCGGCTTTCCAGGCGAGCGATGTGCTCTTTGGCAAGGGAATCTGAAGCGCTGGACGCAGTGGAAGTCGAGGCGACAGCGGCTTTGCGGCGGTTGCGGACCCATTCGCGCTGCTGCGTACGTCGCCGCTCCTTCCGCAGCCTGTCTCCTTTCCCCGAAAGGGCGCGCGGCCGACCCATCGTGAGTCCAAACCGAAACTGATAAGAGCGTAGGAGCGTAGGAAACAGCGCGCAAAGCAGACGAGGACGAAGAAACAAACATGACGAGCGCTGTTCGTCGTCGTCTGTTTTTCGCAATGTTTCCTACGATGAATTCCCACCAACGCGCCCAACTATCAATTCTTCTATGATAGCTGGAAAGGTTGCCGCCATCTAGGAGCGACGGTGGAAACCATACTGGTTGTGTGCTTGCCCACGTCGCTTATAGATGGCGGTAGCTGTCCAGGTAGGTTTGTGTCGACATACCGGACACTATCCTGGGGAACCTAGCCCTTAACAGCTCCGCTGTAAAAACCATAACCAAAGGTAGATATATAAGCATAAACAAAATAAGCGGATGGCGCATGGACAAAGGCATACTTCTCAATGCTGTTTTACCATAGCAGTGTAAGACTCCTGCAAGTTTGAGCTGGATTTTACTCTCACTACTACTTGCATGCAACTATACTTTATCAATATTATGTAATAATATCTAAAAAGCGCCATATTTTCAGACATTATGACCGAACAGAATATGGGTTTTACGTGCTTTTGGTTGGTTTGGCCCTTTTTTACATCAAGGCAACTGTCCGCCAGTGCTACATGTACTCTCCTTATGTTTTTATCCAGTTATTACGCGCTTTGGAGTCTTGCGGAAATCTAAAGAAACTGCAAGAATTTTTCTCCACGTGATTGTTACAACCAGGTACGAAGCATCCTCCCATAGCGCGAGTCCGCAAACAAAATTTGGGATCTCAACCGATCGCCTTAAAGGGATACTGAACCATAGAATTTAGTGTCCATAATAAGTGGCGCACGTTCTTTCCACGAGCCAGCAGCCGCCGGTGTGCGCGAGCACACGCAACAAAAATGACGTCAAAGATCTCCATTCGCGGTTAAGATGGCAGTGAAATGCATGGGCTTCGGGCGAAAGGAGAATAAAGACAAGTTTTTCATCTATACAGTAATGTCAGGTGTAAAAGGTAAGCGATTAATTGGTCTAACAAGCATGTAGCTTTCACTTGTAGAGATGAAAAGCCTGTCTTTATTTTCCTTTGGCCCGAAGCCCATGCATTTCACTGTCCTCAAGCGCGAATGGAGGTCTTTGACGTCATTTTCGTTGCGAGTGATCGCGCACACCGGCGGCTGCTGGCTCGTGGAAAGAACGTGCGCCACTTATTATGGACACTAAATTCTATGGTTCAGTATCCCTTTAAGGGCTTTTCTCATGGGTGCAATGCAATCTTTTAGCAGACGGTCATCTCGATCGACGCCCGAACTTTCAATAAACCATATTTTGCATCGCACCTCACTATAAATTCTTATAAGTGTCTGAAACTCGTAATATTTCAAACAAATGCAATATCAGAATATCGTCTTTATTCACACGATCGAAACGACGGCGCCTTATTGGCACGCCGGCGTGTGGCAAACGGCATACTTCTTCAATCGTCGTTTGATGCATGCATCTTGAGGACCGGATGTTGCAGTCGTAAATATTTCCGAAACAAGCGATTACCGGCATACTTCTGTCGAAACATTTACGACATTCAAGCTTTCTATATCTGTGATTTTTAGAACTTTAAATCCTACTCCTGGTTCTTGACCGGTCGGGTTTTCGTAGCGAAACCTAGCCACGTGTATTTGTCCATAACAACGACCCTAGCAACGGCTTGTTTGAACCAATGGCGTCACACTTACGAAGCCCATTCCTGCGAAGCTCATCCCCCCCCCCCCCCCCTCAACTACCAGGTGGTGCTGGGAAATTGTTTTATTCTTTGTAAGATTGATTTTAACGCGTTTACGGACGACAGACTGGTGTTTGTGAGCAGCTGTCAAGAAGGAGACCCCGTCTACACAAATAAATATAGTTGCTGAAATTTCGCTTCCGTACCCCTTTGATGACTTGGCGTCTATACTTCGTTTCAGTTGAAGTGCAGACGCAGCGACGTTAAGAGCTAATGGGATAGATTAAGCATCGTGTGAAGCGCAAGTCACTGGGTCTTCTTTTTATGATTGATTCAGCAATGGTAGAATACACACAAAACCATCTTGTTAGCGATGAGGAAATAGTGACAATCGTGTGTGCTGAATCACAAGCCCGCCTGTCACTACGAGCACCATGATGGTGCCCATTTGACGCTGTCTGATTAGTCTCATCATCTCTATTAGCGGCGAGATGTTTTGGTGGCGCCCTCCTGTGGTTCCCCCTTGTGACGTCATTACGTTGCAAACAACAAGTTCGATGGTGTTTGTTATTAGCATGGTGGAAGCTTGAAATCATTGCGCTCTCAAAGGAACACTGCCAACACCGTCAAAATTAAAGTTCTTTCATTCCTCTTATTTCCGTCGATGGTAAATCCCCTCTCCGACGTCATAGTCAGCGTTCGGCCAATCGTGGAAGGCCGACCACAGCGACGCTTTCGGTCGCGCACGGGGCTAATAGCGTCGGCTGCGTCTGGACTTCAGGTAAAACAAAGTTTATATATTTATTTATTAGGGGCGAAGCTCCTTAGGATCTAGCCTTGTCCGTACGTCTATCCGAACGGCGTCCGTGCTAACAAAAAAAAAAGAAAAAAATGTTTGCGCAGTCGACAGGATTCGAAACTGTGCGGGGAGACCCCAATGGATTTCTAGTCCATCGGCTTAACCACTCGGCCACGACTGCGGGACGAGTAGGGGGCTCTGAGATGTGGTAGTAACTCAAGAGCTAGGGATGTCATGGATGAAACGTTGAATGTAGCCGCTCATCGTCTATACAGGAGAGGGCGCTGCGGTCAAATGCGTATATAATCGCGTTAAACTTTGCATGCATGGCTCTGCATTTCACCGACCATAAAGCAGTAATAATGAAGTCGAAACGCAACCCGGAACTCAGCACTACCTATGAGCAATAAAAAAAAAATCAGCACCATCAGCACTACCTATGAACAATAAGATCAGTATCATCAGCGCCACCAGAGCTTCGCCCCAATCAACATCATTCACCACATGGAGATGCGGTCATTTTTTATTTATTTATTTATTTATTTCGATACCCTCAGCACATGGAGGCATTACAGTGGGGAGGAGAAAAAACAACAACAAAATATAAGATATATTAAAGTCAAGTACAAAAATGCAGTAAAACAATGGTGCTGAAGAATTACCAAAAATGATTCGTTATCGTAATTCGGAACGAATTGACTGATGATATGGACACTAAAAATGCCGGAAGGCTGTTCCGTTCGGATGACGTTTCGGAAAAAAAAAGAGTCGAGGTGTGCATTGGTGCGACAGTGATGTATACCGACTTTGAATAGACCCTTTTCAAAAGTCAGAGTCCTCTTGTGGCAGTCCAAAAAGCTCCAATATTGCCGCTCTAATGGTGGTGATAGGAGATCATGCGCGGCTAAATCAAGCACCCTCGATTTCGTGCATCGAAGGTGACGTGAACGGCCAACATCCTTTCCTTTTTCTGCTCTATGCTTTCGAAGACGTTCGATTTTTCTGGTGTGGAGAAACAGTGTAGTTCCGCCATTAGAGCGTCGGGTCTGGCTCTGCACAAGGTGGGTAGACTGACTTTCGGAAAGGGTCTATTGATGGTCAGTCCGAGGGGAAATATACAGAGGAGGAGGAGGAAGAAACTTATCTTTTAGAGTAGGGTTAGAGTAGCACGAAACACGAAAAAAATTTAACGGAACTTTCTTCGCGTCTTGTGAAGAAAATTCAACGTGTAACGCGATTGCGTTACCCATTACTTGAAATAACTTGTACGTTACATGTTACTGTTTTAAAATGTAACGAGTATATTACTACGTTACCAAAAAAGTAACGTGTTACCAGTAACGCCGTTACCACTAACCCGCTACCTCCAACTCTGATTATAGGCCACCAAATCCTAGCTACGCCTTGTGGTTTGTAAAGCAAAGGGCACGTGCTGAGTTCTACACATAGTTAAAGGTCGGCTTTTCACGTCATCACAGAAATTTGGCACGAGCCACTGCCCAAGTGCTTGTCGAGGAATAGATCGATCTCACCAAGTGTTCTGCGCATGCCTGACGCCACCATAACTTTAGTTCACGGGAGGCAGACAGCCGTGCATGCGAGGACTCGTGCCGTCTTGTGTTCCATACGCGCAGAGCTCCAGCAAGGTTGTTGCGCGTGCAGAAAGACTAAAGTTCCCTCGATGCATTGCGACAGCGGTGGCGTAGTCAAACTGGCTGGTGAGATCGGTCTATTGATCGTCACAGGCTCAAATCGAATGTTCACGCGGTGCTCACGTCCACTGTATGAGCCGCATTTAAGTATCGTCACCGAGGGGATCTCAAAGCTCAACGACGAAATCCTGGGGATCGCATGGTTGACAATGCCAACAACGCAACCTCTAACTCTTCGTCATGAGCTTTGCGAAGGCAAGACTGAAAGAAAACGTCCGCTTTTTCGATCCTTGATATTACGTGGCGACAAAGAAGTCTCTTGCGTGCGAGTATACTTGGGTCTCACTGGTGTCAGAAAACTTGTGTAAAGTGAGAAACATTCCTACCCTATATCGTTGCGTGGCAACTGTAAAGTTTAAGAAATCCGATTTAAACAGTTCTTCGGTAAACCAAACAGGTATGAAGTTGTCTTCAGTGGTTCGTTAAGATGACCCTAAACATTCTGTTGTCCTGTTGTCACAAAGGTTACGGTTATACTGGGGAAATCTGCGGACTCATGAAAGTCGCCATCGCCGAAGACAAAGCGGGGACGTACAGGGGAGTCCACTCTGTGGCTCACGAAGCAGCCCATTTGTGAGTCTTTCGGATCTTTCTGACGTGACCTGCTTCAAATAAATTACATTGAGTTTAATTTGTGATATTTCCTCAAAACCTGAACTCATTCTAGATGACTGCAGGACCCCTTTCTCAGCATCATTTTAAAAAATACCTACGGTGCTCTTTTTTTCTAGTCTTTGCGTCCAGATTCAGAATTGGGTGACAAGATGCGAAAACGGATTCATAAAATTCACAACACCCGCTTCCTTTCAGGAAATTCTTTAACCTGTTTCACTTACTTTGAAACCAAAATTACGACATAACCCATCGGACCATTATTTAGAACGTTAATTTAAAAATTCTAGTTACCATCCAAAATATTGTGTAAATTACACCCCCCCCCCCTTTTCCCTCCCATCTTATATACGCCGAGCCCCAACAAACCAGCAGCACACTGAGAAACCAGCATCCATGTAACAGTGCGCTCTTTCCTTTTTCTACTTTTTAAAGTTGTATTCGAATTAAAAGCGAGCAGCTGACTACAAATATCAAAAAGCAGAAGTCGTATACATTTATAGACCAACGCGAGGCTGAGGGGATTCAAAATTCCAAACCGGAAGTGCGTCATGTGGAACCACCTTATTCTGAGGTTTATTTCCGTTGCATCAGTTTTTGTACATGCACCCCTTCGGGTTAAAAAGTCCGACTTCTCGCGGAGCATTACAAATTTACCACCTCCTTGTTGTAAACTAAGATATACCTGGGTGAATTTCAGTTTAGCTTATCATTACTTTATCACACGTCCACGTTTCAAACGCCAAAAGGATCGTTTCTTGCTCCGACAAGCAAATTGTGCGAGAACTTTTTTGTGCAGCGCATGCATAATGAGCAAAACTTCCTGCATTCTTGATCTGTCAGCGAGTATAGTCTGGGTAAACGCGGGCCTGTTTGTTAACAAAGATCTGACGTTTGTTCAAAGCTGTTCACATTTTTTTTTTTTTCGTTTTTATTTTTTTTATTACAAAAACCGCAGGCTTGGTGTGGTTCACGACGGCGACGGTCCAGCGGCAAACATCCCTGGGCATCCCGGGGCACAGAGGCTGGGCTGTGCCTGGGCGGACGGGTACATGATGAGCTACGTCAACAACGGACCACGCTTTTCACAGTTCTCGCCCTGCGCTCAAGAACAGATCCGGGTTACTCTCAAGTAAAACAGAGCACCGCATCTTTACTGTAGCCACCGGCACCTTAAAGGGGCGATGCAACGAGTTTTGTATTTTGTGCAAATACCGCTTAAAACGGATCCCTGACGTTAATGACCTGTGAAATACCCGTTCGTTTCTCACCATACTCAATCGAAGTCGCAGAAAAAAATAAAGAAAAACGAGCAGAGTTCACCCCCTCAACTCGCAGCCAGAACAAGCGGCCACGTGATCTGGAGCCGATTATATGCCGCCAATGTTGATCATAGCCACGCGCTGGGGTTGGCAAGGCACAGGACACGCGCTGAGTTCAAGACATTGTTATGGTTCGGCTGTTTTCTTCATTGCAGCGATTGGACACAGGACACTACCCGAATGCTTCTCGAGCTATCGATTATCACGAGCCCAAATCGAGTGCCCAAGCCATGCTCGGGTGCAATCTATGAGCCGCATTCAAATATCGTCACTGGGCGGTACTGCTACCGCCCAGTTACGTCATCAGGTTTTGCGAAGGAGAGATTGAATGAAAACACTCGGTTTTGTCCTCGAAATTACAGCGCAACAAAGGAGTTTCTTCGTCAGTGGTGTTGCGTGCGAGTATCCTTGAGTCCCACTAGTGCCAGTAAGCTCGTGTAAAGTGAAAAACATTCCACTTGAATATCGTTGCACCGCCCCTTTAAGAAGCGCGGGGCGTGGCAATTATGCAAATCCGGACAGGTTTATACAGCACACTGCATTTTGACATCGAAAGACCAAGACTTCCAATACCACGAGCTTATGCTTTCAATGCTTCATAAAAATATATATGTATTTATTTCGTGGAGTATCGATTTTGCTACTGAGTCAGACCCACTTGCTTCATTTTTCGTGAAAATAGTTAGTTGCCCACTCCCCTACGCAAGAATCGCGTTCTGCTTCCGACTCCTCTTTCACCCCGGAGTTTCAAGCATTATTCTCCAAGGTATTTGATAACACCATGGTGCCTGGAACGCGTCTTCCACTGGTGTGTTTACCGCGTCCAAAAAAGTGGTCCCTCGATTACCGCCCGATGACGTCATAGAACTGTCACGCTATCGCCGACCGCGATCCTGGCGGCGTCCCAGCAGCGGGAGTGGATGTGGCCGACGCCTGTTCCGCTGCAGGTCTCTCTCCAGCTTGCCAGACCGCGGAAGCTTCGGCAGCCAGGAGCTGGGATGGATGGATGGATGAATGGATGGGGCTGAACCCTTTGAATCGGACGGCGGCTTGCGCCACCTAGCCAGTATTTTTTTAAGCTATTTTATTTACGAGTTACAAATCTATATATTTAGTCTTAAAAGCTACGGTCCGTACGACGGAGGCGCCTCTATGCAACCGGGTGCACACACCTTCCGCGGAAAGGGTCGCCCAGTAGGGAATAGGAAAATATTCACCCTTCTCTTGACCTATGCCACCAGTCAGATAATCTCTTCTTGGTTATCTCCACCTTCCCCATGTCTATTTTCCCCTCACTATTCCTCAATCCCAGTGCGGTTGTTATATTAATAGACTCTTCAGCCACGACAGGGTGAAGCCCCTTACAGTAAAGTACCAAATGTTCAGCCGTCTCCTCCTCCTCTCCGCAAGCTCCACACACGGTGTCTACCTCCTGATATCTAGCTCTATATGTCTTAGTCCGCAACACTCCCGTTCTGGCTTCAAATAGCAGGGAACTCCCCCTTGAATTATCATAGAGACTCTCTTTATCGATATCTGTTTTACACAACCTGTACATCTCTAATGCTGATTTTGTTTGCATACCGGCTGCCCATATACTTCTCTCTGTTTCCTTAACCTTCTTTTTAACTGTCATTTCCTGACCCACCTCCCCACTGTTGCCCACATATTTAGATCGGAGTTTTCTTGTTCGCTTTCTCCATTTTGTGTCAATACCCTTCATGTACAGATAGCTAAACACTCTTCGTGCCCACCGTCCCTCATCCATTTGTCTCAGTCTATCCTCAAATTCTATTTTGCTACTTTCTTCCCTTCCTTCGAAAGACGACCACCTCATGTCGCCCTGTACCCCCTGATTTGGTGTCTTCCCATGCGCTCCGAGAGCCAGCCTACCCACCCCTCGTTGTTTTATTTCTAGCCTTGCCTGAATGTCAGGTTTCATACATAGAACTGCATTCGCAAAAGTTAGGCCTGGCACCATAACTCCCTTCCAAATCTCCCTGACCACTTCATACCTGTTATAGTTCCACAATGCCCTGTTTTTCATTACCGCTGCATTTCTATTGCCCTTGCCAGTTGTGTCTCTTTCATGTTCACTGAGGTAATCCGTATCTTCCTTGATCCACACGCCTAGATACCTATACTTGTCGACCCTCCCAACATTGCATTCTTGTATTTTAAGGACTTCACCCTCGCGTTCGCTCGTGTTTTCTCGCCAGCATTTCTACGACCAACCGCCAGGATCGCGACATCCGACAGCGTGACACTCCGGCTTTCTGTGACGTCGTTTGTTGCCTGTTCGGGACCACTTTCGATTGCGTTGGGCGGAATAGAGCGCTAAAAACGCCAGTCGGAGATGCGTTCCGGGCACTGTGGTAACACTAACCCGCGTTTCTAGCATGTGTTGTAGGCGTTACCGAAAAAAAGGGTAACGAAACACGTTACTCGTTACATGCAGAGACAAGGAAGGCGAAAGCTAGTGCCGAAAGCGGTGGTCTGTAGAAAAAGATCTTGCGCGACAAACTGAGAGAGGCGAACCTTAGAACGAATCGTAGGTCTTTGCTACAATGGTTTCCTCGTCTTGTAATATGTCATGACATATTAATGGACCGGCGATTGCTTGGTAGCATTTTTCTGGGTTCGATCCGCACTCCTGCCCGTGTGCATCTGGATGAGCATCGTACCGGAGTGCGGTCGTGTGTCACAATTGGTCCAGGTACGACACTCCAGGCTAGCAGTCATACTGTACTAGCTAAGTCTTTCGTCTACAGCGTGTAACAATGTGGCAAAACTCTGGTAGAAAAACCCCCCATGCCGTTTACACGTTTAACAACTAATTGATTTTGTATGTTTTTTTAGGTCGCAGCTCCACCTTTCACAATTATTTTAATCATAATCGCGCGATGAAAAATCAAAGCAATCGTGACGCCGTTTAATTTGTTTTGCTGCAGCACTAAAACGGCCGCTTGCATTGGGGAGAGTTTTACTTACGATTACCTTTCTCAATTCCCTGGACGCTTGCCCGGAAGCGCCTTCGATGGCAACCGCTACTGTCGACTGTCGTACCCGAATATACCAGGGATTTTTTACCTGATGGTAGGTTCTTTTTAGCTTCTTTGCTTTAATACTGCATATTTTTTTTTCACAAGATGTTTCCAGAGTGAAAACTGCAATGCCGAGCTCTCACAACTCTCATACGAACCGGTATCTAAGTTTAGAAAGAGTTATATACGTGAAGACTGGAGACGGGACAACACATGAAAGATGTGTTGTCCCGTCTTCTGTCTTCACGTATATAACTCTTTCTAAACTTAGATCTTTACCAACGCGCTCACTAACAAGTGAACCGGTATTGTTTTTGTTTTTAGCGAACCCCATATTGAAGCAGCACAGTGACCAAGCAAGACACGTTCCTTTCTTGTGCGATATCTGCTTTGTTGATTTGACGGGACTAGCGTATACGCTCTGAAAACTCTGGAGAGTCTATTCTTCCGCAAAGCACTTCGAAGGCCAATCATTACGATCTCCAATGAGAGCTTAGCGAATCGAGAGGCTGGTATTGTCTTTAGACCTAAAAAAACTGTTTGCGCTGTGGCACTGAGACTAATGAAATGTCATGATCACCGTCACAGCACATACTGTCTTTTTGAAGCTCTCTTTGCAGACGGTAGCAAGCTGCCTTTGTGTACTGCAGCAAGCTCCATTGGTAGGCTGCAGCAAACTACTTTCGTAGACTGCATCAAGCTCCCTTCGTACACTGCAGCAAGCTTCCTTTTTTTACTACAACAAGCTCGCTTTGTACATTGCATCAAGCTGACTTTGTAGACTGAAGCAAGCTTCCTTTGTAAACTGAAGCTCCTCTTCTAAACTGCAGCCAGCTCACTTTGTAGACTACAGCGAGCTTCCCTTGTAGAATGAAGCAAGCTCCCTTTGTAGAGAAGACTCCAGCCAGCTACCTTTGTGGACGGCATCAAGCTCCCTTTGTAGACTGAAGCAAGCTTCCTTTGTGGACAGCAGCAAGCTCTTTGAAGACAGAAGCAACCTCCCTCTGTAAACTGCGGTCGGCTTCCTTTGTAAACTACAGCAAGTTCTCTTTGTAAACTAAAGCAAGCTTCCTTTGTAGACTGCATTGAGCTCGCTTTGTAAACTGCAGCCAGCATCCCTTGTAGACTGCAGCAAGCTCCCTATGTAGAATGAAGCAAGCTCCCTTTGTAGACGAGACTCAACCCAGCTACCTTTGTAGACTGCAGCAAGCTCTCTTTCTAGAACAAGGTGTTGAACTGGGCGCAGTTAGTAAAAGTTTGACATTGTGGGTGTAACAGCTTCAAAAAACGAGGACGATAAAAGGAATAGACACGACAGGACAACAAGCTGTACTCACAACTGAAATGTTTTATTTGAAAGAGAAAAGAGAATGCATACGTCCCTCGTGCCTAGGAGAAAGATGCGTGAGTGAGCCATCGGTTATCTTATGTGATAAGGAGCTGTCCTTTTTGCGCCAGACCATGACTGGCATGGGTTGGTTGCGTCGAATGAACCTATTTTGATGACACGGGCCTTGTGGAAGGCGCATTGTTTGATTGCACACTGTGTTATCTGGTACTGACATATGTGTTCTCTTTTCCTTTTCAAATAAAACATTTCCAGTTGTGAGTGCAGCTGTTGTCCTGTCGTGTCTATTCCTTTTATCGTCCTCGTTTTCTGAAGCTGTTACACCCACCATGTCTCATTCAAGACTGAACCAAGCTACCTTTGTAGACTTCAGCCAGCTCTCTTTTTAGACTGCAGCCAGCTTCCTTTGTAGACTGCAGCAAACTTCATTTGTACCCTGCAGCCAGCTCACTTTGTAGACTACAGCCAGCTTCCTTTGTAAACTGCAGCAAGCTCCCTTTGTAGACTGAATCAAGCTTTCTTTGTAGACTGCATCAATCTCCCTTCGTAGACTGCAGTAATTTTTCCTTGTAGACAGCAACAAACTCTCTTTGTAGACTGAAGCAAGCTCCCTCTGTAGACTGCAGCAAGTTCCTTTGGAAGTATGCAGCAAGCCAACATTTCCTAGACTAGGAAGGCCTCAGCGCTCTTACCGCATGGGCGAAAGAGAAGGCCATCGGGGCGGCGCTAGAGCACAAAAGAGAAGGCAACACGGGTGGATTCACCGCCATAGCAACCAGTTATTATTGATGCAAGCGTCTTTATTTTCCTAAATACCAACTGTATACAGCATTTGGGTTAGGAAGCAGATTTTTCTTAAACTGTCAAATTTTTGCTGCATAAAATCATTGATGTGAAATGTAAGAACAGGATAGGTGTATAAAGATATTTAAGCATAAAATTGCGAACGGTCTAATTATCCCCGCGAGATGAAATATTTTGATTAATACTCGTCAAAAAATTGCATGATTCAAAATGATTCAAAACAGAAAAACACATCACAGTATGCTAATATGGTTGACGTAATAAACGAATGTAATAACTGAATTCTGGTATGAAACTAACATAGCAGTGTATTTAAAAGCAAAAGCTTGTGGTACTATGTGCCCTTTAGTCTAGAGTTGTTTCTTGTGCAAGGAGTTTATTCAAGGATAATCATTTATCCTAAATGGGAGTTCACCTCTGTTTGCAACTGTAGTGTAGCCGATTGATTAAGCAGAGTAAGCAGGGAACGCCGACATGGCAGTACCATTCTCATCGTCTTCTTCGTTCTTTATTGACCTCATCATTTTTCCTTTCTTCACATCAAACACTACATTTCCCCCTCTCTTTAAGGAAATGTACGCATCAATATAAACAAACTAAAAGACGAAGTACTAAAATGAACGAACTAAACTTAATCAGTTCTGAGTGCAATGATTATGGCACTGTGTGCCCAAATCTTTCTGGAGGAAGCAACGTGTCGTTCTGTGTTTTGTCCCTTGTCCGTATCCCCAGTCTCGGGTTTACAACTATGCTCTTTCTGGAGGCCTTCGCTCTCTGCCGCTTCGACGAAGGGGCTGCGTTTGCTGCGTTTGCGGTCCTTGCCGGTCGACGTCTGGTGCATTTGACATCAGCTGTTTTCCCGCCAAAGAGAAATTGTCTGGCTGGAGTGTATTATTGGCTTGGAACCACGAAGTCACTGGTGACAGGCTGTTCTCTTCCTCAGAAGTAATCTGTGGCAGGACTTCCCGTGGAACTTTGGAGAGCTTACTGGCGTTCCAAACCTTGAAATCATCGAGCAAGAAAGCATTTTGTCCTCGGTGATCTAGTATTTTTCTTGGTTTTGAATATCGTAAGTCACCTTTAGCGTGATGTCCTGGCAGTTTTACACGGACAAAATCGCCTGGCTGAAGAGCCGGCATGCGTGCGCTCCTCTTGTCGTCCCCGTACTTTTGTGAGGCGCACTGCTGTTTCTTGACTCGTTCTCTCAGCTCACGCATTGCTGCTGTCGGATCGGTGGAGAGGTTTTCCGATGGCCATCCGGCAATATTCAACTTCGTTGGGGGGTGCCTGTTGTGCAACAAATATGGAGGTGATACGCCAGTGGTTGAGTGAGGGGTTGCATGGTACACTCCGATGTATTCATTTAGCGCTTCCTCAAGGTTTCGTTGCTCAAGGAGTGCCAGCTGGATAAATCCTTTCATAACTCGGTTGAATATTTCGATTAGGCCGTTTGCCTGCGGGTAGTATACGGATGAAAAACTGTGACGAATGCCACGTTCCCGTAAGAAATCCCCAAAGTCTGCCGATGTAAGTTGGCTTCCGTGATCGGAGACGATCTCAGTCGGATACCCTTCAGGACTGAAGAGAGTCAACAGGAATGTCGCCACTGTGTCAGAAGTTAGAGTACTGGCAAAAGCAATTTCAGGCCAGAGGCTGAAATAATTCATGACGGTTATAACGAATCGATGTCGCTGTGCTGCCCTCGCGATTGGACCAACAATGTCAATACCAAGCTTCTCCCAGGGATGCGCGGGAAGTGGTGTGGGATGCAGAGGAGCCGGAGATGTCTTTGCAGACTTGTCTGCTGTCTGGCAGATCAGACAACCTCGAACAGCGTGTTCCACTTCGGCATCTATGGCTGGCCACCAATACCACTGTCTCAACCTTTGTTTTCTTCGTACTATTCCCAAGTGTGAGTCGTGACCCAGGGTGATGACCTTGGTAGTCATCGTAGATGGGACGACAACCCGTTCTCCACGTAGAAGTGAGCCATCCACCTCTGAAAGCTCAGATTGCACTTGGTAGTATGGTAAAAATTCAGTACCTAGTTTACCTTTCGGTGGCCATGCTGTGCCATGCTGTAGAAAGAAAATGCTTAACTTTTTTAATCACCGCATATGCAGATGTTGCAATCTGGATGTCCTCCTTGGAGATAGGATGTTGAGTTATGGCCGAAATAACTTCCTCATCCAGATTATCAGGTGATGTGGAAGGTAATGGTAGTCGGGATAGAGCATCTGCGATGACGTTGTCCTCACCCTTCTTGTAGCACACAGCAAAGTTATAGTTCAGTAGACGTGCTGTCCATCGAGCGATTCTGAATGGACGGTGACCCGTGCCTTGAGAACCCAATAAGGTGGTAAGTGCTTGATGGTCCGTGTAGAAGGGGTGAATGGTCTTCCCAAAAGGTACACATGCCAATGTTCTAGAGCCCAAAAGATGCGAGGGCTTCTCGTTCTCCAACAGAGTATTTGCGTTCTGCTGGTGAAAGTGTTCGTGAAGCAAATGCAAGGGTTCGAAGGTTGGATCCGCTAGCTTGCTGGAGGACAGCGCCAATTCCGTATCCAGATGCGTCTGTAGTAACAAGTACTGGCAATTCTGGATTGAACATGGAGAGTGCTTTGCAGTTAGAGATCAGCACTTTAATCCTCTCGAAGCACAGCTGCGCTTCGTTTGTCCCCACGAATGCCTTCTCACCACGCAGTAGAACTCTCAGCGGTTCAACTTCGTCCGCGTAATTACGAAGAAATCTTGAGTAGTATCCTGCAAGTCCTAAAAAGGAGCGCAGGGAATGAAGGTCCGTTGGCATAGGTGCGTCCTGTATAGCTTTGACGTTCGCTTGCAGAGGAGTTATACCTTCTGGAACGACAGTATGTCCAACGAACGTCAAGCTCAGGACTCCAAAGACATATTTGTCATTGAGTTTTAGGCCAGTTTCAGAGATGCGCTGCAAAACCTTCAGCAGGCTTTGCGTGGTCATCTGTGTCAGAACCGAAGATGATGATGCGTCGAGATAGCAAAGGGCACCACTAAATCCGTGAAATATGTCAGACATCATCTTCTGGAACGCTGAGGGTGCAGATGCCAGGCCAAAGCAAACTCTTGAAGCGGTAAAGGCCTTGATGCGTGATAAATGCAGTGAGGTCACGGCTTTCCGGCGAAAGAAGGACTTGATGGTAAGCTGCTGTTAGGTCCAGTTTTGAGAATACCTTGGCCCCATTCAAAGCATTCAGCAGCTCTTCCGTGTTTGGTACTGGAAAGCAGTCTACAACGATTGCTTTGTTTGGAGCACGGAGATTCACGCAGAGCCGTAGCTTCCCATCTTTTTTTCTGACAACGACAATGGGCGATACCCATTCAGATGCGCTGATCGGTTCAATAATGTCCCTTTTTAGTAAGCGTTGAAGCTCTTTCGATACTTCATCCCGAACCGTAAGTGGTAATTGACGGAGTTTTACAGCAACAGGTGGAACTTCTTTCTTCACCTTGACCAGATGTTCGTATCCCCTTGCCAGATCTATTCCTGGGGTGAACAGGTGGGCATAAGTAGAGTCCACGATGGAAGTCAAGTCCGTTGAAACTGGAGCCGACGTTTCCATACACTGTAGAGTGGATCCTTCAATGCGGAGAGGCAAAGCAGAAAATCCATCCAGTCCCATCAGTGTTGTCCCTTGTGCCACGACGTAAAGCACAAGTGGTGCTGAGGTACCCTTGTACGTGACACTTGCCACAAAATATCCAAGTAATGTGATGCGCTGCCTTGAGTAGTTCTGTAGTTGCACTGCAGCTGGTTGAAGTGGGTGCTTGGTAGAAAATTTCTTCTGGTAGGTTTCATTGAAATAATAGAAACCGCAGAACCAGTGTCCAGAAGGAATTATATTTTGATCTTCCACTGTCACATACATTCCGGAGTTGCGAACTTCTGCAACTTCCAAGACTTTTGTGACGGGATCAGTTTCTTTTCATGTCTCACACAAACTCAATTTTCGTTGTTACTGGTGGTGTGAGAGCTAACCACCTCCATCGCTGACGCCATACTCCGACAAACAGAGCTTAGATGTCCTTGCTTTTTGCTTTTTGCGCAAGTCTTGTTCTTTGCTGGACAAGTAGCAGTATTTGCTAGGTGATCTGCTGAGCCGCAACGGTAGCATGTTTTCTGTTGACGGGTTGAGGAGTCAACTCCTTGTTGATATTTTTGCTTGGAGTTCTTTCCTCTGACTTTTCGTAGCTTTTGGACAACCGCAGGAGAGTCCGCTGTGGCTTGCACTTCCTTCTTGGACTGCTCCACGCTGCGTACCAATTTCAAAGCCTTTTCAATGGTAAGTGCAGAGCCTTCCAGGAGGAGTCGTTCCCGGACGTGGGTCATGGAAGGTCCTTCTACCAGTTGGTCTCGTATTGCCTCGTCCGGTGACGAGCCAAAATTGCAAGTTCATGCAAGTCCTCGTAATGCAGTGAGGAACTCATCAATTGTTTCGCCTCGAGCTTGAGTACGTTGGCGAAACTTGCGGCGTTCTGTAATTACGTTGTACGTCGCTGCGTAGCGTGCGTTCAGAGTCGCAAGAGCATCTTGATACACGTTAATAGTAGAGGTGTCACTTGACGTGGACGCAGTAGCAGTTGACGTGGACGCCGTTGCAGTAGGCAGTGTAGTAAGGGAAGCGGCAGAGACGTGAGGCAATGTGAAGAAGACTCGCTGACCTTCTGTTCCTGAGGCATGTAGCAGTAGTGCCTTTTTTCGTTTCGGCGTAAGAGAAGCCTCGTCGACGCAGCCAATGTAATTTTCGGACATGCGCCGCCATTGCTCCCATGAGACCGCAGGTCTCCCAGGCCGTTCAAGAAACGAAGGAAGAGGCGGCAGCGTTGCGTGACTCATTCCGAGCTTCGCATGGCAGACGCTGCGACGTCAATGAATATGAAAACCACCTTACGTCGTCGCCAAATGTAGTGCAGCCGTTGATTACGCAGAGTAAGCAGGGAACGCCGACATACCTACCGAAAAATCTGGTATAACTTTTGGCTATCCGGATTATGGAACCGGAAATCTATCTAGATTCTATCTGGACTCTATCTGGAACAGGGCTTAAAGTCTCCCTCCAGTCTGGGGGGGTCCCCCTTAGCTCGAGCACAGGTTAAGGCCTCCATAAAAAGGAGTGGAAGGGGGGGGGGGGGGTCTTTATTTGTGCTTCTTCAATAACATTAAACCGACATTTGTACAGCTTATTTCCACAGCTATGCATTCTTTCAATTTATCCAGGACTTGCCATCTCTGTTCCCCAAGCACAGGACTAAGACAAAGGGACCTTATGTACAACGGGGGGTCTCAGACCCCCTGCCGAAATCGGAGGGGGGTCCCAGACCCCCTGAGACCCCCCAGACTTTAAGCACTGATCTGGAATTTAGGTTTTCAGATATTATTCTTTTGTCTGCAATCTGGATTTCGGGTTTCCAGAAACAAATTTCCGGTTCCATAATCCGGATAGTGAAAAGCTATACCGGATTTTTCGGTATTTATTTATTTATTTATTTATTTATTTATTGATACTGCAATCCCTGAAAGGGATTTTAGCAGGTGGGTACACTTGATTCACATGACATGCAGGCACACAAAATAGCAAACAAGTCGCAGAAACAAAAGAACAAATATTTTTCAGAGGGACAAAACTAATTTAGAAGGGATTCAAATAAAGACAATGATGGCTGCATGATGAATAAATCTTTATTCAGCGAGCATCAGGTGCAGATGTTAGGGCACCCGCCCGGTAGAGGGCATCCTTAGTCCGGGATACCCTGGCTGCGGCTGGCTATCCGGGCCCTCGTCACCAGGTCTTGCTGGATCCCAGGGTCCGGGCTGGTCGGACAGGCCATCCACTGCACGTAGGATGGGGTGGGTTTGGGAGTGAGGTCCGGGGTTCGTTGGCATTCCCATACCTGATGGTAAAGGTTGCCGGGAGAAGGACAAAAATTACAGGTGGCGGGGTATTGAGTGGGATAGATGGCGTGAAGAAGGGTGATGTGGGCATATGTATTGGTCTGCAGTCTTCGGAGGGTGATGGCTTCATCTCTTGAAAGTCTTGGGTGCGGTGCCGGGTATTTTCTTCGGTTGTGACGGTAGTGGGCAAGTATGTCGGCATACTTGATGAGCAGGTCGGTCGTGGGGGCAACAAGTGAGGTTGTTCCCTCTTGGGTAATGGCCCGGTGTGTATGCGTGCGGGCAGCGGCATGTGCCGCCTCATTACCTTCGAGGTATTCGTGTCCGGGTACCCAGACGAGGTGTACTTCGGGGAGCCGGGGGATGGTCTTGAGGATGCGAAGCGCTGTTTTGGAGATGCGTCCCCGTAGGTAATTGCGACAGGCTGCCTGGGAGTCTGTGAGTACTGTGATTATATCGTCGCCTGTCGTTGCGGCTAGGGCAATGGCGATTTCCTCGGCGGCTTCTGTAGATGTTGTGCGGACTGTGAGGGCGGTAATTTCTTGCCCTGCTGCATTGGTTACACATACAGCATGGGCTGGCTTATGCGGATACGGGGACGCGTCGGTGTATCTGGCAGTTGGGCTATCGCCGTATTTCGTGTTCATGGTTTGTGCTCTAGCGATGCGCCGAGCCTTATTGTAAACCGGATGCATGTTCTTCGGGATCTGGGCTACACGAATGGCTGTTCTTAGATGCAGAGGTACGCGTTCTTTGTGGTCTTGCAAGGGGGGTGTCGCGTAGCCTAACTTTCTCAGTGTGGCTCGTCCTGTAGGTGTTAATTTAAGGCGTTCTAACTGGGAGATGCGATGTGCCTCTTGTATCTCTTCCCAGGTGTTGTGAATTCCTAGTTGCAACAAATTCTTCGTTGAAGTCTTGGGAGGTAGTCCTAAGGCGGTCTTGTATGCTTGGCGCAGGGCAATATTAAGTTTTGATTGTTCGGTTGTTTTGAGGGACAAATATGGCGTGCCATAGGCGACCCGGCTAATGAGTATGGCTTGTACAATGCGTAAAGTGTCAGATTCTTGCATGTCAAATCTACGATGTGATACACGGTGTATTAGGTGCATGAGCTGGGAGAGTGTCCGTTGAAGCGGTGCAATGGTGTGGAGACCCGATCCGTTTTGGGGGATAGTGAGGCCAAGAATACGGAGGTGGGGAATGTTGGGGACAGGCTTTCCTGCTATGGTGATCTCCGGATCCGGGATGCTTCGTTTACGTTGGTGCGCCGTCTTCGTGCAGAGAGTAAGAAGGGCGGATTTTTCCGGGGCACACTCAAGGCCCCTGGCGCTGAGATATTGATGTGTTTCTTCGATGGCGCTTTGCATGGAGTCCTGTTGCTCGCCCATGGATCCCGTAGGGGTCCATAGGGTGAGGTCATCCGCGTAGATTGCGTGCCTTAGATGCGGGATATTTTGCAAGAGTGGGGGAAGGTCCTTCATAGCGATGTTAAATAGAAGCGGTGATATCACGGAGCCTTGAGGGGTGCCTTTGGAGATGGTCTTAAATGTGTTCGAGCGGAGATGTCCGATGCCGATAGTTGCAGTACGACCGGTGAGGAAAGCCGTAATATAGTCGTAGATTCGTTGTCCGCAATCGATAGAGGTTAGTCCTTGAAGGATGGCTTGGTGGGAGACGTTGTCAAAAGCACCCTTGATGTCCAGGGCAAGGATGCAACGCTTGTGTGTGCTGGTGAGCCGATCGATGATTTCTTCTTTTAGCTGCAAGAGGACATCTTGGGTGGAGAGATGGGGTCGGAAGCCGTACATGGTGGTCGGAAAATGGCCGTTGTCTTCGATATATGGAGAGAGGCTGCATAACAACACTTTCAGAAAGGCTATTCCAATCAGTCACCGTTCGCGGAAAAAAAGAGTACTTGAAGCAATTATTATGCGATCGAAAAGGAGTTATTGTTAGGGCATGCCTCTGTCGAGTAGCGTAGAATGATGAGAAGTTTATTAAGTGAGAGAGATCTATCCTATAATTTCCATTTATTAATTGATACAAAACTTTTAGTCGAGAATGCCGATTTCTGAGAGATAATGACTGTAAGTTAGCTCTGGTTAAAAGTTCGGTTATAGAGGTACGTCCAAAGCTATTGTAAATGTAGCGAGCTGCCTTTTTCTGCACGGTAGGGATGGCAGTACCATTCTCATCGTTTTCTTTGTTCTTTATTGACCTCATCACTTCTTCTTTCTTCACATCAAACACTACAGCAACCAGAACTACCTGTAACTTTGTTATATATCTTACAATTCAAAGTTCCAAGATTTATCTACAAATAACCTTTTTGAGCTTATACCATTACATTAGC
This sequence comes from Ixodes persulcatus, assembly GCA_013358835.2. Taxonomy (NCBI): domain Eukaryota; kingdom Metazoa; phylum Arthropoda; class Arachnida; order Ixodida; family Ixodidae; genus Ixodes; species Ixodes persulcatus. The sequence continues at coordinate 90,147 of JABSTQ010011582.1, forward strand.
TGTATAAAACTTGTCTTCGTCCCATGCCTGCAACAAAGTATAAAGATTCCTGATTAGTAATGTAGTCATAAAATCAGGATTGTCGATGTATTGGTGTGGCAAATGTATCCCCTTTCTTTGCTTATGTACAAGTCACATCACGTCAACTTATCTGTGTCTGGCAGCAATCAGTTCCACGAAGACTATAAATATATCTCCTGGTACAAACCATCGTGATTTTCAATGGCGTCTCTTTTTAAGTAAGTCTCGGCTACGCAACCTCAGAAATAAATATTTTGTGTGGGTACAAGCAGTTCAAGGAGCTTATTCTCAAGGGCTACTTGCATCTACACCACAAATCAAGTTCAAATTATGGTATAACTCGCCTATAAATACTGCGAACTTAATCATCTTGACTGTCCATATAGAGCATTCCTGACACAAACACAGACCAGTGTCTTTGTATCAGGAATGTTTTGTATGGATACTCAGGATGATTTAATTCGCAGCTCGATCGGTCCTGAAGCACAACTGAAGTGTACAACATATTCCGGCACGTGCACACTCGTATGCCCACCTTCACAAACGTCGAAAAGCCATTGTTAACAAATAAATCCACGAGAAGAACTTCCTTGAATGATGTTCTCGAACGGCGCACTCATCGGCGAACGGAATTCACCAAAGGGGCCGCCTGCGGCGATGCCAGCCACCGCCACCAGCAGCCGGGACCATGGCCTTCCCTCCCTGTCATCTTTGCATCCCGCCGCACAAGCGCTGACACCTTCCAGTCTAAAAGGTGTTGAGCAAACTCCGTTTGTAGTTTTGTAGACTGAAGCAAGCTCAATTTGTAGAATTCATGAAGCTCAATTTGTATACTGCAGCAAGCTCCCTTTGTAGACTGTAGCTAGCTTCATCTGTAGACTGCAGTCACCTCCCTTTGTAGACTGAAGCAAGCTCCCTTTGAGGACTACAGCCAGCTCCGTTTGTAGACTGCAGCAAGCTCCATTTGTAGACTGCAGTCAGCTCCCTTTGTAGACTGAAGCAAGCTCCCTTTGAGGACTACAGCCAGCTCCCTTTGTAGACTGCAGCAAGCTCCTTTTGTAGAGTGAAGGAAGCGCCCTTTGTAGACTAGCAAGCTCCCTTTATGGCCTGTAGAATATCCCTTTGCAGACTGCAGCCAGTTCTCTTTCTAGACTGAGGTCAATTCCTTTTGTATACTGAAGCAAGCTCCCATTGTAGACTGCAGCAAGCTCCTTTTATAGACTGCATTGAGCTCTCTTTGTAGACTGCAGCAAGCTCCCTTTGTAGACTGAAGCAAGCTCCCTTTGTAGAGTGCGTCAAGCTGCCTTTGTAGACTGCAACGAACTTTCTTTGTAGACTGCAACAAGCTCCCTTTGTAGACTGCAGCAAAGTCCCTTTGTAGACTGCTGTAAGCTCTCTTTGTAGACTGCAGCAAACGAAGACCTCCTAGACTAGGAAAGTCTCGGCACTCTTTCCGCATGGCCGAAAAAGAAGACCATCAGGGCCGCTCTAGAGCGCGGAAGAGAAGGCAACAGGGGTAGACATACCGTCATAGCAACGAGTCATTATTGATGCAAGCGTCTTCATTTCCTTAAATACCAACTGTGCACAACATTTGGGTTAGGAAGCTGATTTTCATCCACTAGCAAGTTGTTGTTGCATAACATCATTTGTGTAAAATGCAAGAACAGGGTAGGTGTATAACGACGTCTCGAAATAAATAGGGTTTACTTTTAAGCACGAAATTGTGAATGATGTAATTATCCCTGCAAGATGGATTATTTTTTTAATTACCCTTGACAAAAATTGTATGATAGAAATTATTGTAAACGGCATTATACATCATAGTATACCGACAGGGCTGACTTAGTAAACGCATGTAACAACTACATCCGTGCTTGAAACTCACACCGCAGTATATTTACAAGCAAAGACTAGTGGTTCGATGTTCCGTTTGGCCTAGAGTTGTTTGTGCAAGGAATTATACAATAATTCTCATTTGAACGTGAACATTTAACTGAGAGCAGTCTGTTTGGGTGAAATAATTAAAAATGGGAGACCTATAACCAAGCTCTAATTGGGAACCCCACGTTTCGATGCCTACTCGGATCTTCTTCAGGGGTGACTATGGTGATGGCCGTTGAGGAGCAGTGTTTTTGTTTTTGACTTATTTTACGGTGGTGCGTTTTTGTTTTTTTTTAGTTTGTCATGTCTCGAATTTCGTGGACGTACGCGGATGGTAAAGCGAGGACGAAGTCCTAGAGATCGACGCCAAGTACGACGTCTAGAACAACCTCTAGGACGACCTCAAGAACGACGTCTAGGACGACCTTAAGGACGACGTCTAGGACGACCTCAAGGACGAACGTAAGGACGACGTCTAGGACGACGTCCAGAACGACGCCTAGAGGACGACGTCTAGGACCTCTAGGACGACGTCAAGAACGACGCCTAGGGGGACTTTCAGGACGATCTCAAAGACAACGTCTAGGACGACTTTGAGGACGACCTCAGGGACCACGCCTAAAGGACGACTTCTAGGACGACCTTTAGGACGGCCTCAAGGACGACGCTAATCACGGCGTCGTTCTTGAGCATACAATTCAGTGGCGCGTGCTTGATGACGCGCTTTTATGGTCATCTTTCGGGCACAACGACGCCGCTTTTTCGCGCAAAGGGGCAAGGCTTCCGCCTTAAAAGAAACGCACCGCCTTAAAAGAAGACAAAAACGAAAACACTGCTCCTCAACGGCCATCGCCATAGTCACCCCTAAAGAAGAATTCAGTCGGCATCGAAACGTAGAGTTCCTAATAAGGGCTTGGTTTGACGTGCCCCATTTTTAATTAAGTGTTTTAATTTAGTATGAAGCGCATTTGCCCTTTTTTTTTGCAACTGAAATTACCTGAAATCTTGTCATATATCTTCCAATTTCAGTTTCGGAGATTTGTCTTCAAATAAACGTTTTTGAGCTTACACCGGAACATTAGGAGGATAAAACTGATGTATCCTTCGTCGCATGCCTGCGATTAAGTATGAAGATTCCCTATTAGTAATGTAGTCATGAACGCTGGGTTGTAGATACATTGGTGTGGCAATGTATTCCCTTTCTTCGCTTAGATAGAAGTCGCATTACATCAATATATCTGTGTCTGGCAGCACTTTTTCTAGGAACACTCTAAATATATCACCTGGTACAAAACAGTGATCTTCAATGGCATCTGGTTTTAAGTAAGTCTGAGCAACAACGCAACCTCAGAAATAAATTTTCTGAGTGAATGCAAGAAGTTCAGGGAGCTTCTTGTCAAACGCTACTTGCATCTACTCCACAAATCAATTTCAAATTATGATATATATCACCTATAAATGTTGCGAATGATATCATCCTCTGTATTCATGCAGAAGATTCTTGACACAAAGACACACCACGTGCACGGCACGTCGGTTTGGTGTTGAAGCACAAACACGACAGTCGAAAAACGGCACAAATATTTCGTTGAAATGTATACTGCATATTCCGGCACGAGCACACTGGTGTGTCAATCTTCACAAACGTCGAGAAGTCATCGAAAACGAACAGATCAACCCAAAGAACTGCGTTGAAAGATACTCTCGAATGGCGCACTCATCGGCGAACGGAATTCACCAAAGACCTGTGGCGGTGCCGGCCACCGCCACCGGCCAACGGGGACATGACCTTCCTTCTCCGTCATCTTTGCATCCCGACTCACAAGCACTGAGGCCTTCCAGTCAAGGAGCTGTCGAGCAAACTCTCTTTGTAGCTTTGTAGACTGAAGCAAGCTCTCTTTGTAAACTGCAGCAAGCTCTCTTTGCAGATTGAAGCAAGCTACCTTTGTGCACTGCAGCAAACTCCCTTTGTAGACTACAGCAATATCCCTTTGTAGACTGCAGCAAACTACCTCTGTAGACTGCAGCAAGCTCCCCTTCTTGACTGCACCAAGCTCCCTTTGTAGAGCGCAGCAAACTTCCTTTGTATACTACCCCAAGTTCCCTTTGAAGACTGCAGGAAGCTCCCTTTGTAATCTGAAGCAAGCTCCCTCTGTAGACTGCAGCGACAGGCTCTCCCATGTCATTTCCGGGAAAGTTGACGCTCCAGATTTCTGAAGCAGGGGCACATGAGCGATGAAACTGGGCACCGCGCGGGGCTCCAAATGACGCACCACCTGGCGATACGCGGCGATATAGACCTTTTCTGTTTCTTGTTGTTCTCAGTCACGTGGGTTCCGTATCTGGTATGCGGGGCGAAAAAATAATAAAACGTTTGAACCTGGAATATGCGAGAAAATATAGGTGAGGCAAATCAAGAATGTGTGACAATCACGCATTTTTCGTAAACACCTTCCAGCTGCGGGGAGAGATCAAAAAGATGTTTTACCGCATACCAGAAGTGACGATATTCAAGATGGCTGCGCGCTTGTGGAAAAGGTGTATATGCGTACCCAAAACACATGTACGGAAAAAATTTGTCGCGCGACGCACATAGTTGCTGAGCCACCATTGGCACCGAACGTAGAGCTACTGGCTGTACTTCACTTTAAAACGCACTATTTATGACCTAAACGCAAATTAAAGTATTCAGGTCAAAACTAAAACAAATAAAACCAGCGCATACATCCTTGTGCTACAAGTATATTACATTTAAAGTAATGGTGTAGAAGAGAACATTACCGCAGAAGGTATGTTCACAACACTGGCATCGCCGTGTTGGCTTTCTTTTTTTCTACCCGATCAAGCTGGAAAAAAAAAATCGAAATTGTTCCAATAAATAGTTGTGCAGCCTGTGTACAGACATTCATTTCAAAATTGATATGGTGTCCAACTCTGCTGAGACAACTGGAGGCACACGGCGTGTCTGTCCTGAAGAAAACGCACAGAACATTTACGGACCCCTGAACGCCGCTATGAAGCCGTTCAGGAATCAGGAGTCCTAACAAGCCCAGACTGAACAAAAAAAGCTAGCGCAAATCGCTTGTATGAGACGTAGACCAGTTTTCATACGAGTCTTGGCGCTTTCGTTCGAAAGTACACGGAGATGTTTCATTGACGGGAAGTCACACTGAAGGCAATAATTGTGAGGTGTTATGACTTGTGACATTGAAATGAGCAGTGGTAGAGCGTTATCCTCGAGCATCATAAAAACAGTAATGCATATGAGTGAATACCTACCAACGCAGTCCAATATACTAACCCGGCAGAGGAATTCCGAAACACACAACAGGTTTCTTCGTCTCCCGGCGGCATCGAATGGCTGGCTCGACAAACCTGGCGACGCCAAAGGTCTCTTTGGTACAAAGTGCACCGTCTCGGCATCCTTTCTACAACCCTCGCGTTAACTCCTTCATCGGCTGTGGCAGTAACATTCCAGCAAACAGATTCCCCACCCTTCAACTCAAACCACAAACACCAAACCAATCTCGCTCGGAGGCATACCGCCGCTTCTCGGCACCGTCGTTGTTGTTCGTGAAGACCCGCCTAGTTGAAATGGTGATTTCACAACACCTTGCGTGTCACCCATGGGACTTCGAATTACTTCGCAGACGACTAGAACGTTCTCACGAGAGCGTTCGAGCCGCACGCAGCACCGGACCCAAACCAAACTGATCATGCAAACGGTCGCCATATTTGCTTCTCCGCCGCTCGCCGCTAGGCGCAACGGGCGCTCCGCGAGCAAATAGGGAGTTTTCGTAGATCGTTTTCGCCGTCCCGCAACGCCCTCCGCAATCCGCTGCGATACCCGGAACTCTACAGTCAAGGTTATCGGCGCGCAGGTGCAGTAGCAACTTCTCCGTTGCGGAGGGCTTAGCGGAGGGGAAAACGCGGTCTACGAAAACTCCCTAAAATCTGGCCGACCACATCGGAGGGGCGACGTGCCGCGAGGCGCGTACGTCACAGTGACGTAGGGACGCCTGCACCGGTTGCTATGGATAGGTCCATAGCCAGGTTTGTCGAGCCAGCCAGCCCCTGCTTTAGAGCCTCCGCACTTCGACAAATTTTGTTATTGCAGAGGAGGCACCGTGGAACTGAGATTTCGGTTGTACCTCAAATATCCGTACTAAATTAGCCATCAGTTTTTCGTTGGTGTTTCAGAGATGCCCTTCGGTGGATTAGCATGTAAACCTACACTTAATAGATTTACTTTTAAGGGGAAACTGAAGGGTTCTGTATTAGAGTAAAAACATCTAAATCGTCTTCATTTGCCCCCAGGATCACGAATATCGAGACCCTAGTGACGTCACGAGGGTCACAAGTGGCGTCACGAAGGTGACTCGTGAAGGTAACGACGAGAGTCACGACCTTCACAGTAAAGATCACGTGAAGGTCACGACCTTCAGGTGACTTTCACGAGTGAAGGTCACGACCTTTACGAAGCCTTCACGAGTGACGTGACGAAGGAGGAGGGAGGGAGAGGGAGGTTGGAGGAGGGGGAGAGGGAGAAGGGGGAGGAGAAGCAGGGGAGGAGGAGAGGAGGGGAAGGAGGATGGGAGGAGGAGAGGGTACGGAGGACGAGGAGGAGTGGCATACCCTCCACTCCGTACCCTCCCCTCCTCCTCAAGAGCTGCGCTCTAATTCGGCATTATAGCGAATTGTAAACGTCTTTCATTTTTCTTTCAAGAAGTGTTTCAGCTTCCCTTTAAATATACAGAGAGAAGATACATGGATAGAATAAAAGATTTAATTTGATTTCTTAAATGGAGATATTTAAATAAGCAAATAGATAATAGATGAATATATGTATGATGTTTTGGACGGTGATGTAGGTTATTCATGTGTAAATGGATGAAGGAGAAAATTGATGAATCATTCATGTATGAAAACATATACCGATGAATCATTTATATGTCAATAAATCGATCGGAATATAGAAAAATGATGCGTCTATCGGTGATAGAATGGAAGCACAAATTGTTATTTTAAAAAAGCTTGTTAATTGAGCTGTCACTTGTGAACAGGGAGACAAAATGATAATTTAATTAAATTATTTTTTTATACGTTCGGTGCCGGGGTCATGGGGATTAAATGTTCAAAGTTCATCATCAGTACCGTGCAAACTAACATTTGTAATTATAAGCGCATAAGAGCTATGGGTAAAATAGTTCCCTTCTAACAGTAAGCACGTGCGCGCGTGTGAAGCTGCAGTATTTTTAATTCAATCACCTTCCAGTTACTGTTGTTTTATATCAGAACAATAGTTTGCAAGACCTTCCCATTTGTTGCGCGATTATCTGCTACTAATATCAACAATTTATGGGCACAGAAAAAAAACATTGAATTTCGTGTGCGAAGCGTATCTACAAAGTGTCCCAAAAAAAACAAGTGTTTTTTGTTTTTTATCGCAAAAATGAACTACGCATCGCCGATCATTCATTTTCTCTCCAAATGTAGAGCTAGCCGTCCGAACCAAATGCTATAGTTTGATAACTAACTGTTATCTTATCCAAAAGTTATGCGATTCTCTTAAATGTCCAATATGGGACAATGGCGGCCAACGAAGCTCTCAAATTAATGAGCCTGAACCGACGAAAACAGGCGAAAACGGGCCCCACTTTTTCGTTGAAATTTTCAAAAATCACATAGCCTTTTAATGATATAACGGTAGGCAATGCATAGTTTATTTCTGGGAAAACAAAATGCACTTTGTTTGTTATTTGTTCGGTTGTTGTTGTTGTTGTTGTTGTTGTTGTTGTTTGTTGTTTGTTGTTTGTTGTTGTTGTTTGTTGTTTGTTGTTTGTTGTTGTTGTTGTTTTTGTTGTTGTTGTTGTTTCTTATGCAACTGCAGCCCCGAGTCGGGTTTCGTCGGCTTTTCCCGATTTTGATAAGCCCGGATCGGGGATTAATTTATTTAAGTTTATCGGAATGTACGGAAAACACGGAACACTGCTGATAGCGCATTGCTTCTTTCTTTCTACTCAGCCACAGGACCCAGATGTTCTTCTTACCTGCAAAATACAATGTCGAACGCCACCTCGGTTGTGGGATTTGGTGTATTTCACTTACACAAATGCTGCACCGGATGGTCTTCCTTGTTCCAATGGGGCGGTGAGTGGGACGTCGTTTATTTTATTAAGTGCACGGTACAGCATGGGACTAATAAATCCACACTCTCAAAAGTCTGTTTCACATGGCCCGACGCCAAAATTCATTGGGAAAGTGAAGCTAGCTGGTACTTTTGCTTCCTAAAAGTATTGACGAAGAACCTTGACTCAATCAAAAGTAACAGTTCAAATATAAACGTTTTTTTACACATATTAAGTCCATTTTCATGACGAAAATTGGAAATTATGTTGTTGTTGTTTTTTCTTGTTTTTTAGTAAAAGCACTCATAGTACTTTCCGTCTTTCCGTTTTGACATGAAAAGAATTAAATATTTATTTGTAGCTTTGTCCTAAGGCAGCTGTTCCATTTTAGGATTGTAACAAAAACTTAACAGTCTTAGCGTGTTTAGCAGAGCCCACTATATTAATCTTATTTCTGTGGGATGAACAGTCTAAGAATAGTTTGTCCGATGTTCTCTGAAATATCGCGTATGCGTAACATTACGTTAAACATTGTAAAGGCCGGTTTTCTAGCTTTAATTCGTGTTTTAAACTCGTCGGTGGCTTTCAAATTTTGATATTGCGTGACATGCTAAGTTAGAGATTTGTTACCATTGACGTTTTATTTTCCACCAACAGACATGCTTGCAAAGCGTGTGCACGAGAACGCCGTCTTCGGGCTGAAATGGAATAAAACACTTGCTTTCTCTTCCAAGAAATATATCGTTCGCCTGCAAATAAACTTCGTAGCTTCTGTTCTACATATAAGCTAGACGTATATTTTTGTGGTCAGTTTTGATATAGTTTAAAGTTTCTGTTTGCATGAAGTTAGTTGCGTCTAGCGATGTTGTGAATGTATTCATTTATTTTCGGTTTTAATAATGACTGACGCGTTCTCGAGCATTGCTGGACTCTTGGATTAAACACATTATAAAAATAACTACTCTTAACACATATTTAAGGCTTGCCTCTCGATCTATTGTCATAACGTTAACTCCCTCCTTCCTCTTCAAAATTTCTGGGTTCATTATTGTTTTGTCGGTTTTTTCTAATGGTTCGCAAGATGCGGTTCGTAAAGCGCGCGAAAGTCAAGTGGAACCTTCCCAGCAAGGAGGCTTCGCCGCACTAAGCACCCTGCTGCGGAGAAACTCACTTGTAGAAAGTGTGTGGATAAAGCGCGAAACACGTGCGCGTCAAAACTGTCAAATCCGACGTGCGAATTGCCGGAACGACATTAGGGGGCGAGGGTTTTCGTAGCACCGGAGAGCGTCAAAAACCCTCGCCCCCGAACGTCTTTCCGGCAGTTCACCCGTCGAATCAGACAGTTTTGACGCGCATGTGTTTCGCGCTTAAGCTGTGCACTAAGGAACAAAACGGTTTTTTGGCAGATTCCATATCGTACACCGATCTTCTCATGCGCATGCGTACTCTAGGAGCTTAAAACGAATGTTTGTAATACACTAAAAAAATACCTAATACAACTTCAAAAACAGTTACGCTGAAGCTCTATATTTCTTTTAAACATCCTTCTGTGCTCTTGGGGATCGGTGGCCGAGTGCGTCAATGCACCGCAGCTCGCAACACGCGGAGCGAAAGCTGGCTCTAAAGAGCCCAAGGATCAGGGGTTAGAACTTTGAACCCTACTTCTTCCCGTTCCGATCTGGATCTGGATCTGGATGAGCGTCCTGCCGAAGTATGCTCCTGTAATCACTGCTGCGTCGTGCAAGTTAAAGACCCAAGCTAACAGTGGTACTGCGCTGGTTACATTGCTCATCCATTGTGAAGGGTCCAGAATCACATTGGTACTGACTGATTTACTACTTTCTAAGCATAAATAAAACATAATGACTTTTATTCTCGGCCCTGGGATTATATCTTCGCCACCGTTTGTGCAGATACTATCCTAACACCATATTTTCACTGACACCCTTAACCGCAGTTAAGCCCTCCCTTAATTGCAGTTACGCTAAACCACAGTTGCCACACTACTATACTTTCGAACAGCTATTTTCAAAAGTGAAAAGTGCACGTGCACAGCTTTGATGGGTGCTCAAGATGCGCAAGCGCGAGTGCGCCCGTAGCTTTGACTGCATAGCCACAGAACGCTGTCTAAGAGTATAGTGCGGTAACTGTGATTAAGCAACTGCATTTAAGTGTGCATATGTAACTAGGGTATAATAAAACACGAATGTTATTCTTTCGTCGCAAGATAACTTATCTCGGCGAAAAGCTATGCATTAGAGGTAGACAATGTGCTTTTCTCTTTTTAGGTCGGTTCATAATTTTTAAAGCTAACTTTCGTTCTTTTAGCCCTGGAGACACGTTGGTTACTATGACGGACAATAAAATAGCTAAATAGGTGAATTAGCTAGCTAATTAACTGAAGAGTTTTTATCAACTTTCTACGTGTATTTTTTCGAGAGCATAATGTATTTGGAGATTTGACGCTCGACTTCTATATGGTCTAGTCTTGGCGTGTCGTTTTAATTAAAAACTTCGTAGTGCACACACGGTGCGAGAAATGTGACCCTTCAACGTGACTTCAAGCCTAAACTAATGGCGAATTCGCGTGGTTCTTTCTGCGCGCTCTCGAGCGCTCTTTCCAGAGCGCGCGAAATCGGGTGGTTGAAAGAGAGTGCTGTCGCCTGATCGGGTGGTTCATTCCGGGGGCGCCTCTCCCTCTCAGAGCGCTCCCTAGCACTCCGTCGGTAGCCGTCGGAGTGCGGAGCGGCGCTGGGGTCACGTGGTACTTGGACGGAGATCACGTGGTTTTGTTGTCGATGGACGGCAGTGGTCTGTGGTGGAGTGCGCGGTACGGCATGACGGCGATTGATGTGTGGTTCTACAAAGTGCTTGTGCATTCGACGGTGCGAGGATTACAACGGACGGGACGACATTCGTTTGCGAACATAACAGGAAAAGTCGACGTGTGAAGGGTTCCTAATGCTTCCACGAGACCGTTCATCTCACGGCGGTGAATCCGCTAAGCCTAACCGACGACGAAACAGCTCGCAGAGCTCGCCGCTGTTTTACCGGGTTTTGTAGTCGCTTCAAGAAATTTGCAGGTTTGGTAAAAGTGCGTTCAAAGGTTTCTATTGTAAAATAAAGAGAGAGCCGAATATAATGCACTGTGATTTGTGTCACATTGCGATGCTTGCACGATATTTCGCCTTGAGAAAAATGCGGTTTATTAACCATTTTACATTTGCCTGCTCTGTCGTACGCATGACCGCTATCGCAGCGCGTTCACTGTCGAAAACGCGATGAGTTGACAACTGTTTCCAAGCGTTGGCTTTCGTTCCGTTCTGCAAAAATCAATTCGCATACTGCTCTTTTTTTTTTTTTTTACATGCAGATGCGTAAAACAATTTACGTCACAACCGTTATTTCATGACGTTGCGAGCGTAAATTTTGCTCAATCGTCCACCGTACGCTGTAAGATCGTGTTATATTTAATTCATTAGCAATATCAAGAAATTTTAATTCCGTGAATGGTCTGAGAATCTCGGAGCGCTTTGAAGCCAGCAGCTGTGATCGGCTGAAAAGGATCCTGAGTAGCTCTGGCGGCGAGGAGGGGGCGCTCTGCTGAATCGAGGTTAGAGGCGAGAGGCGACCACCCGAATTCACCATTAGACGGCTTCATTTGCGGAGCCACCAAAAGGTGGATGCATTGACTTCACTGGTACTCTTTGCTCGCTTAGTAGTGGAATAATAAATAAAAGAATGAAAGGCGAAGCAAGACAAAACAGAAACAGAGTAGACTTTGCAAGGTGATCTATTTTAAAGCTGACGTGTTTCAGAAAACGTTTTCATGCGTACACAATATCGGGAAACATTGGTTACTCGCCGACAATGGTACAACTCGGCTGACTCGGTATACTCCAGTAAAAAACAATTTCGACCACAAAGACAAACCCTTACGGTTATATTGTTTCCCCAACTGAAATAGCAACGCAGCTAAGATCAGCCTCGTCGTCGTCATGGGTATGATCATCATTATCATAATTTATGAAACCTTGAGTGTTCATACGACATTGCACAATGAATAAGGAACAACAAAACAAAATTACAAGAAAGCAAACAGTAAAGGTCAACACTGAAACGTTTTAAGAAACATCAACTATTTGTTACTCAAAATAACCAACATCAATGGAATATTTATACAAACAACCAGAAAACATTTGTCAATGCTTATGCCAGAAGCGCAGGTGCAAAGGTCTGTTAGTGGTGCTATAAAAGTGGATGATTAAAAAAAAATCATCATACCACGCCTAAATGGTGATTCAAAGAGGAAGTTGAAGATCCTACTTTCTAGGGTTTGCAGGACAATTAAGTCACGCCAGTGACCCTAAAAAAGCAAAAGCTCCAACGACAATGCTGAAACAATGACATTGCCCAATCCATCTTATGTGATTCGTTTTCGTTTTAATAACGCGCTGTTAGTCCTGGGTTTGCGGGGGTTTATACCACGCCAGTGACCCCAAGAAAGCAAAAGCTCCAACCATAATGCTGAAACAATGACATTGCCGCGATCCAACGAATATAATTATTATATATATTTTTTTTTTTAACAACGCGTTGTTAGTCGTGGGTTTCTGGGAGTTTATACCACGCCAGAGATGCCGAAGAGTCATGCTCCGAAAGCTTGAGTAGACTTCACAATTATACTCGATTTCATCTCAAGAACTGTAGTAAAAACAAATTCCGCTCCTAGGTGTACGTTGCTAATTTCCTCCTTTATGTATGTGTTATTAAACGGTCTTTTTTCTTGAGATGTCACTCAGGGGTTTACGGGAATTTATACCACGCCAGAGGCCCCTGAAGTAACACCTGCTGTTGTTTTTTTTGTTTTTCTGCACTTGCTCAATAATGTTTTCAAGGGTTCTCACCTCCCCCGACAAACATGTCTAAAAAATATATTTCATTTGTTCTCCGTAGGAAGATTGTTATTTGTATTGTTCATTGATTGTAACCCCGTCTTTACCAAAATTTATATTTTATCATTTTACTTTCAATCAAACTTTTGTGTAACGCTTTGATGATGGGCTCCCTAGGTATAACAAATTAACATGACGATGATGATAAACTGAAACTATTCTTTTAACTATCATAGCACTGAAATAGGCCAAACATGAGCCGATTTAGTCGAAATTAACAGTAACGTCATGATCCATAGGATCATTCTCGCTTCTCATCAATCGTAATTCATGACGTCACCAAATCCAACAGTGCACCGCGCTATGTATGGGTCTAAGGAAGAGAACAGAACGAGAGTTTACGGAAGTTTAGATCGCACCAGTGACCTCGTCTGTTCGTTGCTGTTTTTGTTTTAAATAATAATGGTAGTCATTGAATACTTGGTATCGGGCGGTAGGTTACGCCACCTAGTTTAGAAACTAGCGGGACAGATAACGAATATTTCCGGAGGACAACATAAAATGCGCTTTTTGCCATCCTGAGAAATTATGTTTTGTGTTCTGTTGGTTACACTGAAGCGTATTTAAAAGTTGAAAACAGAGTGAAAGTGACGTGTTTGTGAACAGCGTTCGTTTTTGTTGCTCTAGTGTGAACGAGAACCTAAGCAGCACTTTCAAGCGCGTATAAAATGGTAGGTCGACTTATTACATACAAAATCCAAAACACACAATGATGAAACAAAGTAAATTAATGCTAGGGACGGGTGACGCGGAGATCGTTTTTTCGTATCACAATGTGGACAAAATCAAGAATGAATAGACTGAAGTCTGCTAACTGTAAGAATGTCAAGACACAAAACTAAAATAAGTTACGTATCAGCTAAGAACACGTACACAAAACACACACACACACACACACACACAAAATGACTACAGGCCACAGGCACTAAAAAATCAGGTAAGCCTGTTAAATGACTTTTTGAAAGTGAGCTTGTCAAACAAAGCATTTGCCTACATGTCTCTCTTGAAGACAGATGAAACGACATTAACCCCACCACCTTCTTAATTTAGTTTAATATCACTTCTATCGAAAATTCTTCAATAAATATTAAAAAGCCAAATGAAGCTAAACACAGTGCAATAAATAAATATTCAAAGGTGAAAGATGAACGGCAACTAAACACCCACTTATGCGAACGATTTGTAGATGAGGATATCTTCAGAGACGCGTAAACACATGTTTGCAATTGCAAGTAGGACATTCTAGTGCCGCCACCTTGCTCCTGACGTAGATAGATTGTCCGATAGTCAAGCCTTGCTAGGGCGTGCCCATGGTTGCCACACTGCATGGTGCTCCAGCAAAGCGTTTTACACTCACGGTGGCCAGACTAGCCTTTAAAGCGTGGGACTTCGCAAAATCAAAAAGACATGAAACACGCTCAACGAGTATTGCATTGACCTCACTAGCCACCGCCAATTGTGTACGCAATTACGTCTGTCCAGGTGGTCAAATTATGACTCTTAGTTTGCCAAAGTTGGAATCTCAAGATGGGACGAGTGCGAAAGAAATGTTCGCTCACAAAAACGTTGCGGTAAGCAAGAGGCTTATCACGAGACAAATACAAACAGACTCTAGAAGTGCGCTCTGCGTTGGGTCAAAGAGCACGTGACAATAACTCATCATCAACAGAGTGACAAATGCAAATCACGTTAGAACGTTCTCTAAATCCTGTAACTTGCTGCTGTCTATCTGAAAGCCGAGCTGATGCATCCCGCTATACTCGGCGTCAACTGCTTTGTGCTGCGTTGCCAATGCTAGCGTTAGCGTACCTTTCTCGGTGCTATCGGATCCACTAATGATGACGTCATGCGTGGGACTTGTCTTTTATGTAATACTGCCGAAGCACTCTGGAAGCTGCGCTAGCTAGCCTTCATAACGTAGCACCAAATAGTCGACGACGAGTATAAAGACTCTCCGATTGACGAAAAAGCTCAAATGTCAGGCTTTAAAAAGTGCCAGAGCCGATCCGGATAACGAAACCCGAATATTTCAGCCGTGCATCAAGCTACGACGGGACGCTCACAATGGTATGATACATGGGCGCGAGATACGCTGGCGCAAGATACCCGGGCGGGGGACTAGCTTACATCAGCATTGGGTCATAGAAAAACTGAGCAAACCATACCTCTGCCCCCTTGGGTAACAGGCGTAAACCTTCTTACCTTATAAGTCCGGGATTTCCTCTTAAAGCCGGGGGTCAAACTGCGTATACACCATACAAAAGACAGTCTGCGTACAGATTCGAGCGAGAATCACCGCGAGATCCGTGCTTCGAATGCCGCGCGGCAGTGAGTTCAAGGAGAAAACTTGGCACGCGGCGTTCGAACCTCGGAGACTCGTGTTTGCAGGCTGTCTTTTGTATAATGAATAAGCAGTGTGACCCCGGCTTAAAGGGACTTGGGGTCATCGGAGAGTTTCAGTAGATCGTTCCCATACCCCCGATAACAATACGATGCATGCGCAAGGGCCGCGGCTGCGGCGGGGTATCGGGTATCGTTATCGGAGTCGTCGGAACGATCTACTAAAACTCTCTAATGGTGCAGAGACACCACAACATGGAGTCCAAACCCTATTGGAATCTGAGTAGAAGCGACCCGCGCTCCCGGTATGTATCTGATGAACTCCTCGAGTAACCATTAAGCCGCGATCGCAATGGTAATACAACCTACAAAAGACATTCTGCAGACCCTGTCTGAGGTGTGGTTATTTTGAGTATGACAGTTCTCTTACATTTTGGGCATACAAACGCCGTCTGGAGACATGCTCGAAGCATACATTTGTATGAAGCAAAGCATGCTTCGGACATTTCTGAGGTGTATCCGCAGATAACTCTGACATCATGTCTGCAGAGATACTCCGTGTCCTCTGTCTGATGTATGAAAAGTGTGACTGCGACTTCACAGTCGTCCGTCACGCGCAAAGACCAGTCCTGTTTCCAAGGCAGCAATCATCTGGTGGAAGCTCGAGGGTTCATGAAGCATTCACGACAAGTAGCAAAATGTTCCTGTCAAATGACTGATTCGTAGCAAGAAAAAAAGAAATAAGGAACCGCGACCCCTTCGAATTGACACATTTCAGATAAACACGACACCAAGCGGCGAAAACTCTAAGTGCAATTGGTGTCCGAAAGGAGAGTTGCGCTTACCTCTCCCGTCCCCTTTATAACTCATCTGAGTAGCGGAGGAAGCAGGAAAGGTAGTGCGACTACCCTTCAGGATGACAACTGTATAGTTCAAGCTTTCGCTGCAGCGTGAAGAAAACCTGCGCGTTCGCAGAACTCTTCTTGAAAATGCTCCATTCACAGCGCTCCTACTCCAGCGCAACAAAAGGCCGTCGTTTGCCCGAACACTCGGTCTAAACAACCAAAGGATCAGACGAACTCCGCTTCCAACAGTGGCTGGTTGCAGACTGCGAGAGACAGGTCAGTGCTTCCGCGGCGTCCATTTCTGTCCAGCAGAGATCCACTCGACTATAAAAAAGGGAGCGGAAATAAGACACGAATAAACAAAATAAAAGCTCCACGAGCATACAGTACAGTATCAATAACTCTCTTATCGAAGTTCAAAAATGGTTGTTTCATCCCACAACCCTCCTATTGGAGTAAATGTCTTACCTCATCAAGTGGAAAGTTGTAGACTTTGGTCGCACTGCTCACACATCATACAAAAGACACGATGTAGAGATGATGACAAAATTATCTGCAGATACGTCGTGAGCGTGGTCGAAACATGTTTGCATCATACATACTATCTACACCTCGAACATCTTTAAGGATAGCTTTTGTGTGACCAATGTGAAAAGACCCTCACACAAGGAAGAACCAAAAAGTGCCTGCAGAGTGCCTTTTGTATGACGTAATACCAGTGTGACCGCAACTTTAGGGAGCAATTTCGCAATGCAGCACGACGGCTTACATGAAGTGCAGAACCATAGCCTCCTCTATACTAACAAAGCCTGGCAGATCAACGACGGAGCCATGGAGCGCCCGGTCGCAGGTTTGGAGAGCGAGGATCTGGTAGCACAGAGAATTTCTCGGGAAAGCTGGTAGTGAGCGCACAGCTCTTGCAGCGGCGAGGACGCGCGAGGAACGCGAGGAGCACGATTGGACATTCCATCGCTCGGGAGAAGGGTGTTTCGGCGCCTCCCGCAGCGGGGCGCCCGCTACATGACTCTCCTCTCATCCGTTGTCTGCCGCTCTACCTTTTCACTTTCGGCGGCCGCGTCTCATGATAATCTGCCAGGCTTTGTCAGTATAGAGGAGGCTATGACCGAACAAACATCGTGTAGTATTGAGTCCGCGAAAAGTGTTACCGCGTAAAATTATACGGGATTTACTTGAAACGAGGTGCAAACTTGCACGCTTTCTTGCGTTGTAAAAAAATGCACCGGAAAAACGCGCGCACCTTACAGCGTCGAATCATGAGTGCATAACAAGCGTTACTCGCTCGGAAATGATAACACCCAAAGAGTACATAGGTATCTATAGACCAAGGGTGGCCCGACTGCGGCTCGCGGCTCCCTAGTAAGCGTGCCCCCCCCCCCCCCCCCTCTCCTTCTGCGTCCCCAAAGACGAAAAGAGTTGGAGAATAAAATTAAATCTCACAGTCTTGTCAGTCTTGCACTACACTACGTACAGTCAGCACGGAATGAAACCCGAACACCGGAACGCGTGGCCATCGATACAGGCTGCTCCACCTGGAGGACCCCTGAGAACTAATGAAAATGCGCCTGGGTGCGAGGATGCGGGTCCTACTAAGATGTCCTTAACCCTCGCGTGGGGCGTCTGGGACTTCCGCGTTTCGCCGGTGGCGCGCTCTAAGCGCAGTCACTTGGGGACTTTCTGTCGCCTCACTGTCGCCCGGTCGACACCGGGCGGCCGCGTAACCTGGCTATAGCTCTTTGCGATAGGCGCCTGCTCAGACAGGGTGATGAATTTATTCTGCTCCGGAATTGTAACGCCTGGCATATCGGTGGTTACCAAAGAGAGCGTCAGCAAGCAATTCCTCGCTTTTTAAGATTCGACTGATAACCTCGCACAAAAACAAGGGCATTCCTCATAAAAACCGAGACATCCGCGTCGGCCTGTTGCAGCAATTTTTTTTTTTTTATAAAGAGTACGGTAGTGCGAATAAACACATTTTATTTCGCGTTTATGATGTTTCACTATTTCTCAGAAACCGCGCGTGGCACGTTGTTCACCGGAGCCCTAGCGTGGTTCCGGTGACACGTCATCAAGCACTACGGGTCTTCTGTGCACGAAATGTTTCTACTTTCATTTCGTCCTTGCGATACACAAAGCTATAACGAATGACAGCGCTGAAGATATATCACTGGGAATCCGATACACAAAGAGAGTGACAGTGCTTTTTGTATCGGATGTGACGGCGCTTACAGCGCGCCACCGGCGAAACGCGGAACTCCCAGACGCGCCGCGCGAGGCTCGAGCTCATCTTAGTAGGACCCGCACCCTCGCACCCCGGCGCATTTTCATTAGTTCTCAGGAGCCCTCCAGGTGGAGCAGCCTGTATCAACGGCCACGCGTTCCGGCGTTCGGGTTTCATTTCGTGCTGACTGTACATACAGCTGGAACGCTTTTTGGTGTCTAGATGTGTCCAGTGACCCTTTTTCCTTTATTGTTCTAGAGAGAATTTGGAACCGTATACGCCTAGCTGGCGTCCGGGGCAGAGACTGGCTAGCGAACCATGCATTCATTTGTGCTTAGCGGTTGTAGAAACGTTCTGCTGCCTGGTGTTATTTGTTCTAGTCGACAATTATACTTGTCCCCTGTGGAAAAAAACTGTTCTCACCACAGCGTTTCTTGTTAAAAAAGAGACACTCCCCCCCCCCCCCCTCCACTTTTTTTTCTGCGGTTCTCTGAACTTTTGTAGTTGTGTCTGTGGCTCTAACCCCATGTCACTCTGGCCATCCCTGCTATAGACCCATAGCGAAAACGAGCAGAACAAAATCCAAAAACATGTAACCAACCAACCTGGAAGAATCTTCTCTTTCTCGGCAAGGTCTCTTTCTTTTCGGAGCCGATCTCTGACCTGCCAGCGCAGAAAGAAAGAAACCAAAAGTAGAAGTAACAAGAAGACAAAAATGAAGTAGTTTGAACTCACTCCTACGCCCTTAAAAATATGCCATTTACGGAATTAAAAATTCCGAGTACACCTTAAGCACTTCTTATGAGTTGTGAATGCGAAAGCATGAATATCGTTCTTCCGCTCCCTTAGTTCGTCTGCGGTGTACTGGCGTGGACGGCCGCGTTTCGCTACTGCTGAGGTTGCGGCCGCCGACAATGATGTAGATGCCTCAGGCGCCGCCCTGTTTCTCGACGCCGAGAAGAGCAGAAGTGGCCGCAGCCCCCCCCCCCCCCCCCCCCCCCCCCCCCCTCCGGCAACGCCTGACACGAGAGCGGCGGCCGAGCGCGTTCTCGTGAAGCTGCCACCAATGGCTATCTAGGAGCCGTTTTGCTCAGCCAATGGAGAATGGGCATTTCTTTCGCGTTCTTTCGCGGTTAGAGACGCCGCCGGCTCCGCTCCATGGCATAGTTATCTTTCGCATTAAAAAAAAAACACCATAGAGTGTCATAAGGGCAAGCGATACTGGAGTTGCATAGAAGAACAATTCTTATAACAATCGGCTATAAAAAAAAAAAAAAAAAAAAAAACTTCTGGAAGGCCGGAGTGATCGGCAGCCAATGAAAAATGCAACCAGTCGTACTGCGCATCGCAAAGCATTGTACATTCACTGACAAGTTAACAAGCGCAGAGCGTCGCGTGTCTCGAGCATATCAATATCTCTCCGCAGCCAATCAAATTGCAGCATTAGCCGATAAGAACGCCGAGAAGCCAATCAGGAGGCAAGGAGGGTTAATTAACACGATAAGACACGCCCAGCCTTTCTCAAGCTGTCCGGGACCATAGACCTCTCCGGCGCTTATCACGCGGGCGAACAAATGCTGAGGCAATGAGCTGTGGACGCACGCGCAATGTCTGATATTCCGCACAACAGAGCTACGGCGCATGCTCGGAAAGCGTTCCACAGCCCAGCAGACCAAGATGGCAGCGCGCGGAAGGAGATTTCTTTGGAAATGTCTGTATAGGGCCTTTCGATCGCGTCGTACAAACAAAGAAATATGGAGCATTAACTTTCCCACAAAGCTCTGGGGACAGTCAATGGCTGCAGTGTACGGAGAGAGCACTCGTCGGATGACAACGCGTGATATAAGTACAGACTTAAAAGTACCGTCTGGGTTGCGGCACTAGCTTGAGCGTGGCTTTTCCACCGTTCTCAGTGCAACAGCGCGGGCTGTATTTCTAGGCCTAAACATGTCTTCGGCCTCGTCATTCGCCAAAATTCCCTTCCGTAGGTTGCAGCGACTGGCCCCTTCGAGTGCTTTGCGGGAAAGTTCAAAAACGCCTCAAATTTCTTAAACCGCAGTCACAGTGTTCATACATTATACAAAAAGACACGGAGTTTTTCTGCAGACATAATAACAGAATTATCGGCGGACACGCCGATAATTCTGTCAGACCAAGATGGCAGCGCGATGGCAGCATGCATGGCGCGATGGGAACATGTATATGCATGAAGCACGTTTGCTTCATGCATATGCATGCTTTAAACAGGTCTGAAGACAGTCTTTGTATGACCAATGTGATAGTACTACGAGTATAACCGTAAGTTAAGAGTGTACGATATTTCGCACGTTTTGTAGAGCACCTGTCCGGAACCTTCGGAAGAGATCGCCGGTACGTTTTCCGCTGCCTCGAAAGAAGCGCGCACCAGTTAAAGAAGCTGTTACGCACAAACATCCGCTAAAGGTCTATTCACACGATGCATCTTGTTGGCGAATCTTGTGTCACGAAACTGGGTTTCGGGAAACAGATTCCCCGTCTGAACGCGACCGAAAAAGTGGTGCGCCTCCGAAAAAAGTGGCGCGTGTTCCTCGCTTCTGGAGCAATTTTTCGCTGAAACCTCACCGAGGCCTGTCAATCACCCGAAGGAGAAACGCGGACGCTGCCAATGGCCGCTCGTCTTCGCTATGACGTCAGACCTTCGAGGAGGAGCGAGCTTTTGGAGGAGTCTGATTTTTGGCCTATTCCGTATCCGAGCCAAAGCCGAAAGAAAACAAACAAACCTGGCGAGCGACAGGCGGAGAAGCGGTGCGTACGGGCGATCAGTCTTGGTCCTACTCGGTTGCAGGTGTGTGAACGGCGGGTTGGTGGCGCGGTGCAGATTCATCAACAGTCGCGACGAGTGCAAGCACCGCATATAAACATGATGGCTGGAGATAACTTTCTTTATTAGCGGTGCAAAAATGTCCGAAATGCTTCGAGATTCGAGATGTTATTCGACGTTCGCGGTCTTTCCAGGGTTTGGCAGGACTAGTAAACCCAGTGAGCCGCATCTGACGAAGTTCATTGAGAGGTATTATTAAAACAGACTGTCTCTTCACATTGTGCGTACTTCATATCATTTCGATACGAAACGCTTGGTATTCCCGGTGCAGATGACAATTGGTTTGGCGAAATTCTCGTGAGTCAATACGTCACAGGTTTCGCGCGTCAAACTCCACGTGTGAACAGACCGATTTCGCGAAATCTTGGTTTCGCTAAACTGTGGCGCGTTGAAAAGGTACATCCGAAGGGAACCTCACCATCTGCTGGAGGACGACGTTCATTGACGGCTTCTGGCTTGCGCCTGTCCCTCTGGCCTGTCTCGAAGCGCCCTGTTGGCGTTCTTCGGCTGGCGGTCGGCCTCCTTCCCGCGATACCTGCCCTCTCCATCCTTCTCCTCTTCTTCTTGGCCCAAGTCGGCACCGATGTAGCGGAGCAGCATGGTCGTCTTGTACTTCTTGTACGGCCGCCGAGACTCGTCGGCATCCGAGGACCGCCGACGGACGCCAGTGACGGTGGGGAGACCTGGCACGGGCACAGTTTGTACGGTTCATCAATGAGCGTAGCAAGAACACACATAGCGTGACAAAGAAGGACGGGTGGAAGTTAGCGCTCGTCTTTTTCACTTCGTCTACGTAAATTCTTGGTCGTCGCGCTAATCGTGTTCGTGCTGTGTTTACATAAAGCCACTCAATAATCCACGCGTGAAATATCAACACTCGGTTACTTTTTTTAGTCACTGTTTTGGTATTTAGTGCAGAGCAGGCGCAATCGTCGATCATTACGCTTCGAAATTTCGACCTTCCGAGTTTTAGACACGGTGTCAGAAAGTTCGGACGACATTGTTTTTTTTTTTCTGCCACGGACTGTTCCAACCCTTCTGGAGACGGAAGCAGCGTTTGCTGTGATTTCAAACGTCTCGTCCAACCACTGGCAATTGGGATTCTAAGCATACAAATGGCCGAAAGTTCGTTACTCAGAACGCAATTCACAGCTCGGTGAAGCAGAGATGGTATCTCGTAGAAAGCGATTATTGGAATGGTCTATACACCGACACATTCTTTAAAAAAACAAGCCCACTGGTTGTTTTTTTTTTTTTTTTTGGCTTTGGTTGGTTTGGTTGACAGGCCAAGCCAGCCGGAGTAGAACACTGCGCGTGCGCAGAAACCAAATTCGCCCGGGCATCTCATTATCGCATCGCAGCCAATCAGATTGCGGCATTAACCGACAAAGGAAGCCCAAGAACCAATCAGAAGGTGAGATCCGCGAACCCAATGAGCTGCACCTCGCGTTCCTTCGGTTGTCTGCGACTGTATATAGAGAGTGGCAAGTACCGCAAGACGTGTCCGGCGTTGGCGTCGCCGTCGTCGTCGACGATTCGTCCGTGGCCGAGTCGGAGTCGTACGCCAGGCGCGCTCGCTTGTTGTTCGACTCCGGCTGGCCTGGCCTCTCGTCCTGGGGGTGCCCTCGCTTGAGCGGTGCCGGTTTGTTTCCGGGAAGCTGGCGGTCCGACGTCGCTTCCGCCCACGGTTCCACCGCCGTGGACGAGTAGCTGTGCTCGCACAGGTCCGATCTGGAGTTCGGGCAGCGGTTCAGCGGAAGCTGGTGGGAAAAACGTAGTTTCTAGCGTTATTACATATACACATCGCATGTTCGCAAACAGGTGTCCTCCTTCTAGGCTTATAGGTTTCGCCAGTATTCTTGAATATGTTTTCACTACAAACTTCCTGAAAAGCTGAAAGCTACAAGCATTGCGAAATCGGTTTAGATTTTAGACAACCAGCGTGCAATTGTTACTTACGCCAGCAAGCTTACATCGCAGAAGCTGTTTTCCTTTTTCTTTTTTTTTTTAGGCAGAAATTACTTGGGATGTTTTTTTCAGAAAGTTTATCACAAACTTTCTGAAAAGCTGAAAGCTACAAACATCGCGAAATCGGTTTCAATTTGAGACAACCAGCGTGTAACTGTTACTTACCCCAGCAAGCCAACACCGCAGAATCTGTTTTTCTTTTTTCAGGCAGAAATTTTTGGAATGTCTTATTGGAATTTTTTGCAGCGCCGAATGACGTGACGCTGCATGTCTTAGTAAGAAAATGACAGGCAGTAACATCCTAGCATAGCTTGACAAGCGGTGAAAGATGCGACCCCAGTGAGCCTATCAGCGCATCAGTGAGAGCCACGTGACCCCGAACCGCCGGATCGAGAGCAGCTGTTGGCTAGAAGATAAAACTAGAGGGGTCCTCTGTCCAGCTTTTCTTTTGTTTTTCCACAGATCTCGGTGTCTACCCAACACAAGGTCTGTGGTCTCGATTATTCATGTCGTCTTCCTCGATCGAGCACGGGATACAGATTTGGCATTAATGCTGCGTTACTGTTTGGCTGGCACGAGCGTTAGTCGAACGCTGACGCGGCGTTCGGTTACGTCAACCGAGTGCTGCCTCAGAACGACCAACAAATAATTCGTGTTGTTCGTGTCCCCATAGATTTAGTCCCAACCTAACCACTAGGGGTCGCGACGGTTGGATCTGCTCTCTAGCAGAACAAGAGGGGAGAGAGAGAAACCTGGTTGTCGGTTGTCCCGCCCATTGTCGTCCACGTAGTCGTCATCGTTGTTGCGCGAGTCGCACTCGCTGTCCCAGATACTGTCGTCCGAACTGATGCTCAACGGCTCCGAGTTGCCCGAGATGAAGTTGTTGTACTGCCGTATTCGATCCCCCCAGTTCATGCCCGGCAGGAACACCTGAAAAAAGACGTGTAAAGGTACACGTGAGTACAAATAAAAATGAAAGCCGTTTACAACTCCCTGTAACGCCGAATTGGAGCGCAGCTCTTGAGGAGGAGGAGGAGGGAAGGGTACTCAGGGGAGGGTATACCCCTCCTCATCCTCCACCTTCTCCTCCTCCCCTCATCCTTCAATCTCCTCCGGGGGGGGGGGGGGGTCACGTGACCTCGGGGGGGGGAGGGGGGGGGGGGTCACGGGACCTCGGGGGGGGGGGGTCACGTGACCACGGGAGTCACGTGACCTCGGGGAGAGGGGGGGGGGGGGGGGGGGGGGCTCGCGCTGTGCATGTCCCAACATGCACCGCGCGGTTACGCCGACGCCGCTCAAGCCGGAAACGGGCGCCTAAGAGCTGCGCTCTAAAAAGACATTTCGAAGAGCCGCATAGGCAGCAAAAAAAAAAGTGCAACAATGCAGGACAAACGTTGTTAAAATAACACGTGTAATATAAAGATCACGTCCAGGCCTGGAAATGAGAGCCTGCAATATCTTGTTTTGCAAGACGATTTCCAAACACACATGCCCTTGTTTTTTGGCTTTAAATAAAGTTGTCCACCTCCTTCTCCTGCTCCTCCTACACACACGGCCATAATTAAAACATAATTAAATAGTCAGCTAACTATTAATGCACAGTTGCTAAAAGCACTTTTCAAACAAGTCGGGGTCATTCTCCCGAAAATTAAACATTAATGTGACTGTCAAGTAACTTTCAAACGCCTTCATTCATCATTCCTAAAATATAGTTTCAAGGTGCCCTGAAAACAAATATTTGCGAGTTCTCATAATTAACACTATTTCTGGAAAAAAAAAAGTTTGGATTGCGTCCTATGTGTAATTTCAGTCTTTATTTGTATCTGCTAACTACCACGCAAGTTTCAAAGGTGTGAACTTTTGTTATAGCGAAGTAAGCTTTTATAAGTTTGATTCAAAAAATTGTACACCTACATTAGCTCCAATTTTTTATATTCTCTCAGGGTCCAGTGTTGCTAAAGCATTTATATGTTTACGAGTTTTAAAAAGAATCAGGCGTGACCGATCTGAATGACAGTGGTATAGCGAAAAATATGCAAATTTATTTAAACACTTCAGCCAACCATATTCAATTTGTAAGTATGCAGACTGTTTAAAACGTTTTCGGGGAAGTCTTGCAACAAGAGCCATTCACCTTAGGTCGAAACCTAAAATTGTGTTAGCTTATGAATAAATATAAATAAATGCGTACCTCTTTGATGTGTCAGTGGTGTAACAGATCTTTTATGGGCTATTTTGCATAATATCTCGATGAGAAATAACTTGCAGTGACAAAACAGATATACGTTCCTGTGATGTTAAAAATAATAAATTCAAACTGTGACTTTGTTGTTGTTATTGTTGTTGTTTTTATTTTTGTAAAAAAAAAATAATTTGCCCGATTTGTCGGTCATGTAACTGTCTGTCGTATGACCGTCATTCGCATAACGGTCAGTCGCATAACGATCAGTTGTGTCGCGAGTGAATCGCAGCATGGGTCAGTCGCATCAAATAAAAGAAATATTCTATCTACCATTGGTATTAAGTATATAATCACGCTAATTCATAGCCAATTAGATTTTTAATGATAGGCACGGAATGCAAGGTTCAATACCCTCCATGCCGCCCGCATCTACCCCGCAAAATATGAATGGTTCGGTACGCGAAAAATCTGTTTACTGTATAAGTTTTGCGTGATAAATCTATATTTTGGTTTGCGTAAAAATAGTACACTGATCATCAAAAGGTGGACATGCTCCCAAATAAATAATATAGCGCTTTAAAATCATTTCAATTACTTTTCTGACAGACCAGGTGGCGCATTTCAAGAAGCGTTTGCAAAGGAAGCAGCCGTCGCAAGAATATTTTTTAATCTAGACACAAAATTTTAGTCTCTACGTTTTATGTATGTTATTGCAAATATTAATATCGCAAAATTAAAACAAAAATAAATTCTGATAAGCATAAAAAAATAAAGCCGCAAAAATAGCTATCACTCTTTTAATTTTGAGTAGGTTTTACAATATTTGTTATTAACGATGTAAATAAACATTTGGGAGCTCAGATATTAAAATGAAGTCAGTGTCGCAAAATTAACTTTTCATGGAACTAAAAGTTTAATCTTCGAATGAATGACCGTCTCTATTTACTATTTCTGGTGGTGTCGCCATTTGTGTGGATGAGGACTTCCGCTGAACTTTTGTTTGCACCGTAACATTATCCCAACGACCGTCTCTTATCCAGGGATGTTGTGGCTCAACGCTCACCCAGTCTAAATATCCAACGGGACGAAAAATCCAACGGTCGACATTTGCTCAAATGATATTGCATCTCGGATGGATAGTCCGTCTCAGTGAACATCCCGAGTCGATGGGATCAACCGTTTCGTCGGACATTCAGAATTACCTATCCTGCGGCTTATTGAATATTCAGAGGCGTTAGATGATCAGGTTCGTTGAATATACAGATTCAATATTCAGTGTCATTGGACATTGTATTTCTCGTACGGATCTTCAGACTATCAGGACATTTTGATCCACTGAAAGATCCAGACTAGAAAAAATTGTTCGTTTCCTTGGACGTTCAGGCATTCCCCTCTATCACCTACTGGGCCCGTTTGCTCGCAGCTGGTTAACTCTAATGGCGCATTCACACTGGAAGCGAATCCGCGTTCGCAAAGCGGTTGCGAACGCGGTTGTATAAAGGCCGGTTCACACATACAGCGGAGCGCTACGTTAGCGCTCCAAGGAGCGCTCATGTGGCGCTTCCTAGCGCGTGATGTAGCGCTCGGTTAGCGCTTCAGTAGCGCTCCGTTAGCGCTACAGAAGCGCTTTGTTAGCGCTTCAGAAGCGCTTTGTTAGCGCTCTCACGCTCCCTGTGCCGTGCTTGCAGCTGCGGAACAGCGCGTGCACGGCAATTCCTTTGTTGTTGTTTTTCTTTTGGC
Source organism: Ixodes persulcatus (assembly GCA_013358835.2). Lineage (NCBI taxonomy): Eukaryota > Metazoa > Arthropoda > Arachnida > Ixodida > Ixodidae > Ixodes > Ixodes persulcatus. The sequence goes on from JABSTQ010011582.1 coordinate 117,309, forward strand.
ATTGAAAGAAGAGGAAGTAAAAGAGCCGCTCTCCAAGCAAAGAGTCGGGCAGGCGGTCCAGAGTCATGAACTCTGAGCGACTAATTGATTGGGTACGACCTCATCGCTTTCTATTTGATATGCATGTCCCCGGTTTCAAAGACACGCATGCAGCTAAAAATAATCGCCTTCGAAAGAGCTGTGTGTCTCGGTCCCTCAGCCTAGGAACAAGGTTCGTCGGGTACCCGTCGGTATCTCGGTGGCGAAAGATTTCGCGCACCCAGAAGGCTCTTCTAGGCGTTAAGCCGTCCACACACATATGCACTAATCGCGTATGTAGGAGCATTTGTCGCAGTTCTATTTCAGCTTCCCACATGTCCGCCATGGTGCTGCTGATGCACACTCAACCACAGGAACCGGAACAGCAGTGCACTCTCTAATCCGCAGCACCGCGGTACAAGAAGCGCTACTGAAGCGCTACCACGGCGCTACTGAAGCGCTACTGGAGCGCTAACAAGGCGCTACTGGAGCGCTAACAAGGCGCTACTGGAGCGCTAATCACGCGCTATATTCGAACGAAGTCACGCGCTAGGAAGCGCCACATGAGCGCTCCTTGGAGCGCTCACGTAGCGCTTACTTAGCGCTCCGCTGTATGTGTGAACAGGCCTTCCAGTACAATTGCACTCGCACTTGATGTCATCGAGTGCGCGTGCAATTGTACTGGATCTTTATACAACCGTGTTCGCAACCGCTTTGCGAACGCGGATCCGCTTCCAGTGTGAATGAGCGGTGAATGTGCCATAACCGCGGTTAGAAGTTAACCGCATTTCCGTATACGGGGGGAATTTTAGGTCACGTGACCGGCAGAGTAAGGACGGCGCGGAAACATATCGGTGCCCCGGTGAGTTAGCGCCGCTCGCTTTGGAACTGAAATGTCGTTGTAGCTGCAATATCGGGCGCGTTATAGCCAACAATGACTGGTTCAGGAGGCTTGCGTTTTGCCTTACCTCACGTAAATCGCAAAGTATGAGGAATGACCTCTCCACATTTTTTAGACTTTCGGTTCTGGCCATTCCTAAGCCTAAATGAACGCGACAATTGTCGGCATGGCAACGTTTTTGGAAAGTGGATTGCCTTGAGTCAATCGGCCTGGTATTGATAGGACACATAAGCAGACAGCGTCCCAATAGACCTTTTGCTAAATTTCCCAAGCACCGAGGTGCATGCTACGAGTGTAGTTACACGCGCTGCACGTGCTGGCGTCTGCAGGAGTAACTGTTCTGAAGCAAAAAGCCTAAAACAAAGTTTGCCTTGCACACGCGTTCGTCAAAGCCTTATTATGATTATTTACTTCGAATCTTTTATAAAGGGAAGGCCAGCGCGCGCGGATCGTAGAATCACACTTCCAGCGTTTTCCTCGATTCTTGGGTAATTTACTAATAGGTCTATTTTCACTGGAGCCAAATTACAGGTTATTCAATTTATGATGGTGTTATATACAGTTCTTACATGCTGGCCAACCTTGCTGCCGGTGTACCGCCCGCCTTTCACTGCTCACTTCTTCCTTATCGTTTCTAGGACGAAACTTCGTTGTCCTCTTTCGAACTTGAAAGGAAATTTCAACGAGGCTTGTCTTCAATTCAGACAGCCAAGCATTTAGAAATTTTCGAAACGAGGGTTAATTTAATTTGACCTTACTTTACCCCCTTTTCGGGAACTTTTTCCACGGAGGCCAATTATATTCGCTACAACCAGTAGGTGACACCAGCTACCACCCCATAATAAAACACGGAGCTATCGCTCGTCCAGCTCTCGTCAAACTTGGCTAGGTACTTGTAGGTACCTAGTAGGGAAGGGCGATTAACGTTTAACCGCGGTTAAAGTTAACCGGCTTCGAGCAAACGGGCCCTGGATACCAATATTCAACGTAGTTGGCCATGTAAATAAGATATTGAGAATCGCCGAACACTATGAATATTATTAATCTTCCATCTCGGTACACACTGCGTATCGCTGGACATGCCTCGATCAGATGTCCAGTCTCGTTGGACATTTCGAGATTCCTCTCATGTTTTTACTAATTGAATACCCAAGCTTTTTGGGCGTATGATTGGATATTGAGACTTCCTGGACATTTCGAATTGACGAATCTTCCATCGCGGTAGGCAGCACGAATTTGCACTCATACATGCTCGGCTAGATCTTGTTTCGTTGGACGTTCCGACATTCCTCTCATGTCAACAATCGAACATGCAAGCACGTTGGATTCCGCAGATGCTCACGGTGTTCTTGAGCCTCCTCCGGGCGTTGGCGAACCAGTTGGAGACCTGCTCCAGGGTCATGTGCGAGCCCAGGGCCAAGGCCAGCTTCTCGGCCTTGCTCGGGTATGGCTTGTCCCGATGCCGGATGAGCCACTTTTTGAGCGGACGCGCCATGCTCTGCAGCACGTGGCGCTTTTTGCGAGGGCGCTCTTGGAGACGACACCTAGGTACAATGAAAAGGCGGGACCATTGTAATTTCCTCCGACTTCTTGTTGTTACGTTCTGTTGGGCATGTATGAACAATGAATACCCACGATGCTTCCTTTCTGCCATCAAACTCGTAGATCTCGGAAGACAACACGTCAAAGTCAAGAATCTGAGCATTCGATACGCAAACAAACAAATCGCCTATAGCGTGTAGGTGCGCCAGTACTAACGCCTTGAGGCCGTTCCAAGAGGCAAAACTATGCACCAACTAAATTCTCTGACGTCGCGCCACGCTGCGGTGGCGCTGCTGTCGGCACTGCGCATGAGCAGATGCGTCCTCTCTCGAACGCTGACTTGTTTGTAAAGAGTGTGCTGGACTATAGACGTTTGCAAGTACGGCCTCTGGGCGGCGCCATCTTGCTGCTGGTGTGGATGGATCGTCTGGTAGCAACGTTACTAAAACACTCAGTTGGGAAACTCGCCGTCGAAACCTGGGCCGCTGGCGTCCACCGAGACCGAGCTAAATACGACAACAGCGCCACTCTTTATCATTTGTCTGTACTGTGGTCACCTAGAGCTTTTAGAAAGCATGTTTTTGCGTAAAAACAAACAGAAAAGACTCTTTTTGTGTGAAATTTATTGGAGTTTAGTACAAAATGAAGGGCGCGTGATGTTTTTAAAATCTTTAGTTTGCAAGGTTTTGGGGCACAATTAATATTGTTTTTATACAACCTTGCCTCAGCGGTGCTTTCAGGTAGCGCGTCCCGACCTAGGTGCATTTTAACTTCGGCAATAAGACGCGGCGCGTCCGCTGGGGGAGAAGGGGGTGCCACCCCTGTAACCTCTTTTACTGTATCTGTTTCGGCGCCAAAGTAGAAGTAGCGTGCGGTTCCTCGAGTGGCCGCTGCGGGAGAAACGGCGGCGTTGTGTTCGCCATTAGCTCGGTTCGCGAGGACAGATCGGGGCCACTTTTTCAGAGCAGTCTCTATGGCAGTTTCCCAACTGAGTGGTTTAGTAACGTTGTCTGGTAGTCAAGCATTGCTGAGGCGCACCCACGGTTTCCAAACTGAAGCCCGAACAAAGCGTTTTTGTTTTGTTTTTGTTTTTTTTTTATGCACGGTGGTCAGGCTAGCTTTTGAAGCTAGTCTTGCAAACAAAACAAATGCCGTTTCAGTCTGGGATCCCAGCCATGAAAATGATACACTCACTTGAAATTGTTCAAAATAATTCTGTTCGTTTCACAATGTCTGACTATAATAGAACTGCAAGCATCAGTACAATGAAATCTAACCTTGATCTGCCATCCCTAGCATCTCGCCGCAAAACCTCTCGTCTCTGCCTCTTTCACAAATTATTTCTTCATCCTTTCTTGCGCGCGAGACATATTTGAGGCCCCCTCCCCCCCTACATCATCTCGATTAGATCATGTTCATAAAGTCGGGATTCCGTCGTGTAGAACTAATAGAACTAATTTTTTTTTTTTTTAGTCATTCTTTCCTCGCACATCAGTGCAGTGGAATGGCCTTCCCGCTCCAACAGCAACAATCGAAGATCGCCAGCAGTTCAAGAACGCCATACCTAATATTGTATAACTAGGAGTCAATTTACTGTACTAATAATTACTGCATTTTTTCCCTATACTAAATACATTGTACCCACTCCCCTCTATAATGCCTTTGGCCCTGAGGGTATATGAAATAAATAAAAAAAAAGCGTCTCTTGCTACCACCAGATAAACAAATCACCCACAGAGAAAAGATCAGGGGGCGTTCGCTGTGCATGATTTGTTTAGCCGGTGATATCGAGCTCACAACGACAACGAGCACCTTGACGATACTTTTGGCGTGGCTTAATTGGCTTCATTGGGTCGGACAACGAAAAAACATCCTTGATTCATACTTGTTTACTTGTCAGTGCGAGCTTGTTCAGAAGGCTGAAGCAACAAACGAAATCAAAACACCCGACATTTAAAGAAAAGACGCGGGGGTTCGAAAAGAGGGGGACAGTCGAGCACGCGACAGTCGGGAGCAGACGGCGTCCGGTTTCAAGCGTCTGGGACCCCCACCGAGTTTTGGGACGAGAGCGCGACACTTCGCAGCTCTTGCTCGTGCCGGCAGGCGGCGCACGGGGGGGAAAGCGTATCCGCGACGCGCGCAGACACGTTTTGGTTTCTTTTCTTTTACGACGCAGCATCTTGTCTCGTTATGGTCGCATGTTCCAGAAAACAGTGCGGCCGTGTTTGTTTGACAGCGTGAAACGAACTTTTGAAGCGTGCTGTCATCTGTGAAGTTTTTGGCCTATCGCGTTGAGCCTCAATAGCGACAAGCGACAAAACATTGCTGGCTCACGTGTCAAACTCACCTATGTTAGCAGCCTTGCTTGCGTTCATGACGAGTTAGGCAGTTTACCAAGAGACGGAATTTAGAGAAAATTGAAAGTGGAGAAATGTAAATATATTTAGGCCAGGTGGCGCAAGCTACTACTCGTTACAAAGTTTATAGTCATTATCATTCACCCACTCATCTGAGTTAATTTGTCTACTTATTAGCAATTCCACGTCAAAATCAGAATAGGTATTCTCTGGACGCCATGTCTGGGCGTGTTATTCACAAAGAATTCTCAGAGCAAGCAGTCATGCACTCATTGTTTTCTAATAAGACAATGTATTGCTGCAACCAGTCGTTATATGGTGCGTTTAACGCCGTAAGACAAACTACGCACGTCCAGCACGCGACACACGTCTTTTTGGAATCGATGAGTCCGTTTCCTCACCTAGTGGGCCTCATACGCAGCGTCCGTCCGGACCTGGTGCGGACAACTTCCTCGGCGGACGAACCACCGTCTTCCACGCGGGAGAGGTAACTCTGGTAGCGAGCCAGGTTGCTGGGAGACAACCTGGACGCGTCGTGGTGTCCCGATGTCCTGCTGTCCGGTCCCGCAGCTGACAACTTGTCTTTGGGCGATGGACGGTACAAGGACATCTTGGGGTGTCCGCCGTGCAACGCCTGATGCTTGGCGCCGGACCGCTGCTGAGAAGCGGACAGTCCCTCTTTCGCCGAGACGTGTCTGGACATTTTTGTCCGGGCGTAGTGTTCCAGGGTACCCTGAGGCCCCATCGTAAAGGTGTCCGATGTATCACTGAAAAACAAAAATGCGGTTAAAACAAAGACATTTCTGTGGGTGATGTTCGAGAGAATGAGTACATGTCTTGTATTGATGTCACATCAGAGGCCATTGTGGTGAACATTGTGGTGAACAAAAATATGTTTGAGCAAAAATGCTATGCACATGCACTCGTGAAGTGAAACCATTATTCAAGACGTCATGCTCCTGCTTATGGCATCGACTTCGCTCGAAATCATTCGGTGAAATTTTCAGTTTATGCAAATGGCGCGTTCTTTGCTCGCTTTTCGAAGCGACAAACATACGCGTGCTTGGCTGTGGAGATAGCACGCGGCGGCTGTAATTTTGTAAACAATAAAAGCAATTTCATTTGGCCACCGCCATGTCTTTTTGCTCGGTAGAGGTCTTCACGTTCCTGCTCCTTTACTCTGGCAAAATTTTTTTACTCAGATTAATAATTCGTAAAACATGTAACCATAAAGTCAGCGAAGTTGTTCACAGCTTTTTGTACATTCCTTACGTTTTTCAAAAAGAGGCTGCGACAGATCGGCTATAACCGGCACTGCTGTCATATGTTACGGGTTTGTTCCAAAAGACACAAAATCAAAAATGCAAATCCACTTTTTTTTTTTTTTTTGAGAAACAGGTCACACGAGCTGAGTTGAAACCGTTCAAGCCAGGCAAATGTTTTTCCCTGCTGGCTACCCCTCGAGCCCCTGCAGAATGCGTCCAACATGGCCGCACCTCCAAATTTAACTTCCAGGAACGACTTATTTGCATGCATGACGTCACGCTGCTTGTTTGCGGACAAAGACACCTCGTTACATCCTCTCTCACGCTATTATTCCGACTTTGCGAACGCCGGTACCGATCAGAGCAGTGATCTCAACTCAAACATCTCATAACTCAACATCGGGCTCAGTGCCGGAACGCCGCAGCGCTCCGGCATCGCTGCTTACAAGACAAGGGTTCTTAGGCCTAGCGGGGCGCTACGTTCGGCACCAACTGATCTTTTGTATGTCACCATCAATCATCGTGTTCTTACTGGGACAAGGAAACTCGCTTCGAATTAAACCCGTCATGATCCAAATCATGCGACATGAACGAGACCTCACGCGTATCAAACCGAAACATGCTTTAGGGTTAGCAGTTCCCACAACAAACGCTTTCACCGCGTCGCATGGCTAGGGTTCGAACGAGTGCAAGTTCATACAACGGACAGAACTATCATAAAGCAGTAACAAACCAAGAAGCGGAAAACTTTTGGCCCGATTTCAGCGAAAAATAAGGACCGTTTACCCTACAAACTCAGAAACGAAAACATTGTCAGGGACAGAAACACAAAACAAAAATCACGGCAGACATCTTGAAATCTCGAGCTATGCACCAAAACACTCTTGTAATGCTCACTAGCCATCGCAAAACACCACCGCACCTTGCTGGCACAAACGCAAAACGATGATCGCCCGATTTCGAACAGTCTATCAAACCGTTACGCTAGCCATATTAAAAACGAACCTCTTTGGACACGCAAAACATGCATGTGGAGTTCTTACCTGGCGGCTGCGCCGAACAAATCCCATCCAGGGCACCAGCGATGATCTAGACCTCCGAGAGTACACCCCTTTCGGGAGATGAATGTTGTCGAACTCAAGTCAAAGGTTCAACAGATGTTCACAGGTCGTAGCTAAGGATATATCAAAACAAGGTTCGAGTACTTTTTTCTCTACAGAAGCTGAAACTGAAGCGACGTTGTCTGCGAACAAGCTCAACGTCGAGCGGAAAGTTTAAAATTAGACGACTCGGAGGCTCCGCTTAGTGGGGGGTGCCTAGCGTTGGTCGTGGCCCTCTTCGACCAATCAGAAACCTACCCACGCTTTTGGGGGGAGGAGTCTTAGTTTGATGGCCCACGGCCCCAGACAATATTGTGCGTTTGCAATTATGGTACAATGACTTCGGTGGCCAAAGAAGGAATCGTGGTGTTTGCGAGGTAAGTCGCATCGACAATTAGAGTGGATGATATATTTTTTGTTCAACTGAAATGTGAAGTGCAAACTAAAACCTTTAAAAACGTCTAAGAGCTTGATGTCTTAAATCAGCAATGGGAGATGCAGATTTTTAATTCATTAGTGGAGCTGTGAAATCAGCTAAAAAATTTGAGCTGTGTTTCTGTGGTCTCGTAAGCTTTCGCCTAGCATTGTTGTACATACCTAGGATTTGCAGGTTTCACACTTTGTAGGTATTAAGTAACGCAGGTGGATGTGTCCTTTTTTTTTTCCATCGCACACAAAATTGTACAAATTTCATAATATAATTTAGCAAGGTCACGACCTGAATTTGCATCCGTCATATCGTATTCAGTCTAAACGCCAGGCCATGAGAGTCAAAAATGTTCAGAAAAAAGTTATTCAAATTTTTTACGATGGGTACTTTGAATTTCGCTTTTATTTTAACAAATACCAAAAATGTTTCCGTTTACGCTTTTGTCCACCAAGAACACTTTGTGACCCTGTATTTTTCCACAAGGTTGCAAATGGTGGCATTAAATCTGCTCAGCTCTTTAACGCAATTGACTTTCATGTTATGTTCTTCTTAACTCGACATCTTATTTGTTCTGATATTCGCTCGCCAATAGTTCGATTTTTTTTTTTTAATTCGGTCATTATAAAACAGCATTGCTCCACCTCATTTCAACATCTCTGCATCATATATCTCTGCCAATATGTTTGCAGTGCATTTTAAATCCTGTTTTTCGTCTGCGGCCGTCACTGACGGCAGCACGACGTGCCAAGGCACATTAGATTTTCTTTCTTTTACCCCATTTGATGAACTTTAAATTAAGGAAAGCATTTTTAAAATGAAACCTAAGCTGTCTTGTGGTACAGATGGCATTCCCAGTTTTATTGTGAAAGGGTGTGCAGAGCTTCTGTCTCCCGTCTTATTACACATATTTAATTTATCACTTCGTTCAGGAATATTTCCTGCTATCTGGAAAAGCGCCGTAGTTGTTCCAATTCATAAATCAGGCGATCCTAGTATTGTAAACAACTACCGTCCCGTTTCATTACTGTGTAGTTTTTCCAAGGTTTTTGAGATGGTAATACACAAACGTCTGTACAGTTACTTCAGCCTAAAAATAAACCCTGAGCAACACGGATTTTTGAAGGGCAAGTCAGTTCAATCTAATCTGTGCTCTTTTTTAGATTATACTGTTCCATTTGTTCGTGACCATGCACAAGTCGATGCAATATATTTCGATATGACGAAGGCCTTCGATAAGGTTGATCACAATATTCTTCTTACCAAACTTGATAGTTATGGTTTGTGTCCAACGTACTGCCGTTGGTTTAAAAGTTATCTCTCATGTCGTGAAAATTATGTTCGTGTGTCAGGGCTCATGTCTGATAAATTTTTGTCGCCTTCCGGAGTGCCCCAAGGAAGCAATCTTGGTCCACTTTTATTCTTGATTTTTGTGAACGACATCTCTCATAGCGTGAAAAACTCTGAAGTATTACTATTTGCCGACGACATCAAACTTTTTCGCTGTGTTCGTTCGTACTCGAAGTGCAAACTTCTTCAGGATGACGCGTTGGCAATTTCAAGGTGGTGTTCTATGAACCATCTTTTGCTTAATGAGCAAAAGACAAAAATAATGTCACTGTCTAGAAAGCGTCAGTTACTTGTGTTCCCTTACACAATAGACAGCAGTGTCATCTCCCGAGTGTCCGTCATTCGTGATCTTGGATTTTTTGTTGATTCATCTTTAAATTTTAATAATCGTGTTTCAGCTATATGTAATGCCTCTCTTAGGAATCTTGGGGTGATATTTCGTTTTACGAGGAAATTTTCTTCTCCTGATTGTCTGGTGCGTTTGTTTTGCTGCTTAGTGCGTACAAAGCTGGAGTTTTCTTCAATTATTTGGAATTGTATCAACCACACTGCATAATGCTCTATTGAGCGTGTTCAAAGACGCTTCATAGGCATAATCTATGATAGGCATTTTGGGCGCAAGTGTTACTACAACTATAATGTACTACTTAAGAAACTAGGGTTGCGCACCTTGCTCGACAGAAGGCGTTTACATGATTTTATGTTTTTCCATAAGGTTGTGAACGGAAGTGTTGATTCATCGCTTTTGTTAAGTACTGTTTGTTTTCATGTTCCTTTGCGATCAAGTCGGTTTCAGAGCCCGTTCTACCCCCGGACTTTATATGATACGTCTCCCTTAACAAGAATGCAGCTGGAATTTAACAGGCTTGACCAATCTGCTATAGACATTTTTAGTGACGTGACAACTTTTCGACGTACACTGGAGTCAATCATTTGTTTATAATGTTGAATCTATGTGGCTGTCTGCGTTTAATTTACAATGACGAACTGTGTACCACTATTTAGGCTATGTGCTGTTTGTGGACACAACAAAATAAAGATTATTATTATTATTATTAAAATGTGCCGCAATCAATTAGAGGATCTCGTACAAAACTCATACAAATTTGTTTTGGAGTGGGTATTATTTAATGTCTGTGTTTTGAATATGCGTGTTAGTTTCTACTCGGTTTTTCCCTTATTATGTTTGTGGTTTTGTGTGTGTGTGTGTGCGTGCAGCAAGCAGAAGACCGCTGTGATTATTTTGGGGATGCAAAGCTAAAAATTATTAATGTATAAACAATGTGTTAGAACAGAGCAGATTTTTTGTAGTAATAGCGGATTCATAATTATTCGCTGAACATTCCAAATGCTCGAACGTTGAAAACTCCGACAAAAATATATTAGGTTTCACTTGTCGCCAATATGTCAACGATGTATTCATTAACAAAGGTGATACATTGTATCATTTTGCCGTCAATTTCCTAGGCCGCTTAAGTAAGTGGTACTCCACGACAATCAGGTTTACAGATAAAAGCTTAGACTTTTATGTGTTCTATCATGTGCGATTACCTTTACCAGCAGTAAAATAAATTTTAAAAATTAAAAGAAACACGACGCCAATATTGGCTGCCGCGCTTTTTCTAATTAAACCATGAAAAAATGTCACAGCGATTGGTGTTTAAGCACCTCATACCGCAAGCTAACTGCAGATAAAAAAAATATATTTTTATAATTTTTTTTTTGTAAACGTTGAAACATTTTATTTCATGACCTATCAGCTCATGGATACGCGCAGCTAAATCTAGATTGTAATAAAATTGTTAGCCCTGTACTTTTCATGGCTGGTTCGCGATGCTTTCCGATTTCAGCCGTTTCCGAAAGGAGTCACACTTGTACAGCACAAGCAACATTAAAAAATGGATTGGTTGATAGATTGTAAAAGCACAAATAGTGTTTACAGGAGTTTTGTGTTTAGAATAGTTCACAATAGTAATTTTAAAAACATGTTTTGTTTGTTTTTGTGCCACATTTTCAAACCAGCTTGTTTTAGAAAAGAGGCGTTTGCGCTGGTTTCATGCGTGTTCGTACAATGCCTCGTGTCAATTTAACTTTTACTATTCTAGAAAATATGGCTGCTGCTAACTGATAAAAAGAAGCAGATTTTCTTGAGGACAGAGCAATTTTTAGCACTTTGAGTATTATTTAAATCAGTGTTGTTTGTTTGTTTTTTGTTTTGTTTTTTTGTTGTTGTTGTTATTGGTGTTGTTGTTCTTGTTGTCGTTGTCGTTGTTGTTGTTGTTGTTGTTATTGTTGTTTTTGCTATGGTGACGCTAAAGCCTAAGAAAAGCTTTGAAAAAGGTTACCGACAAATAGTGATAATAATAAAGTTATCTTTATATACCCTATATAGAATGGAGGTAAAAAAAAAACTATGCTGCCCTTTTGTGAAACTTTTGTTAATGAAATATTTTAAGAAATATGACGATCAGTATTCTTTTAATGTTCGACCAGCGCGAATAAACCAGAAATGTGTGCATACCTTCAGAATCTAGAACCAAACAGATTATTTATATGTCTTGTTTTCCAACGTGGGTCAAACACAATTTTTGTTTAACGTGTTTCGTGCACGTTTAACCTAATTATCAGCAATAAAACTCCCATAAACATGCTTCTCCGTCTGCCTTAACTGGTGGATTGCATGTTACTACTTTGTACTCGACTTATGCCAAACAGACTGAGGTATACGATTATTGCAACTCAACAAACTCAAGCATTGCTTTCTTCTCTTTTTTTTAACGCGACGAGCGTTAAGAAGCTCGTGTCGCAGAAAAGCCGATGTCGGTGGCGTGACGGGAAAATCCTGACTGGTCAATAGGGTCATGACGTCACAGTCACATGACCTCGCACGGGAATTTCAAACAACCCACAACGCTCACGTGAAACGTGACATCCCCCATGGAATGACAGTAATTGAAACACGACGTGTAATGCGAATAAAAGGTCGCCGCTTGTATCAAATGATATCTCTATAAAGTAATTAATTTGCCTTAAAAACGATATTTGAAGAGTTTTGGGCGGGATTTGAAACTACAAGCCTTCGGTTGCGAGCCAGACACGCTACTGACTAGGCCACGCAAGGCACGCTTGCACGGCTTGGGAAAGAGCGGGATTTTATATGTTCATATGCGTGCCCGCGAAGCCCAAGTGAGGCCACAGCAGCGACAGGACGATCCGAGGATGCGATAGCGTCTTCAAACCTCAGAGCGCACTCGCGTCTCCGAGCATGAGAAGCGAATGAGAAGGTTTTGCGAAAGGGGCCCGACAACGCTATCGCGTTCCACTCTTAAAGGCGAAGCTTAAGTGTCCTCCAAGTTTGTTTAAAGGCAGAGTTTAACAGACTGACAACAGTAGAAGTTTGGGCTAGTTCGTCTACCTTCTTGTTCTTGTCCGTGTCCTTGCGCTGTTTTAATCTTTAAGACTGACAACATCGCTAACAAATTTGGTCTTTTCAATAACTAATTCGGTGGTTCTCAACCCCTGATGTTTCGGGGACCCCTTCGGGTTTTAGAGAGGTGATGGGGGGTCCCTATTCCCCAGGAATGAGGGAGTATTGGACGATTGCTATGACAAAGTGGTAAATAAGAAAACAAAATCCGTGCAAACTTTGTAGCTCCGCAACAGAGTAATCAACTCATGGATGTAAACTTATGAAGTGCATGTTCCATGTGTTTGTGTTTTTATTTTTAAGTACTACGAAGTCCTGCTGTATGTAAAAACAATTTTCTATTTTCTTTTTTTGCTGATATTGTGCAAACGTCAACTTGGGGGCCTGTGGCTCCGTCAAGCTGTCCGCGACAGCTTTTTCCGCAGGCCTCCAGTATCATGAACTCGTACTTGATGCAAATAAACATCAGTCTATATATATATATAAGCAACCCTACTCACTCGCTGCACATGGTTTGGTCTATTTAGCGTTGTAGGACAGTCACCGTCAATAATAAAAAAAAAATTATTACTCGGCTTGTCTGACAGTCGAGAGCTTCGGGGACACCAAGAATGCCTTCAGGGACCCCAAGGGTTCGCGGATCCCTTTTCAGAACTACAGACCTATTTGATAGAATCCCTGTTTCTCTTTTTTTTTTTTTTACTATTGACTTGCTCAGTCTAATTTGGGTGATTTTTTTTAAGGAGTCATGAAACGGCACTGGGTTGGAATGTTCACGACTTTACAGAGGCCTACTGGTCCTAGTTTGACCCAAGTATATTCGCACGTACCGCCACTGATTCGGAAGCTTCTTGATCGCGGTGAAATTGCGAGGATAGAAGGGGACTATTTATTTCAGTCTTACATTCGAGAAAGCTTGATGACGTAATTGGGTTCGAAACTACCCGCCTGACGACAGCAATGCGCGGCTCATGAATTGGACACGAGAACTGCGTGAGCACTCGACTTCGGCTCGTAACAATCAAGGCCTCGGTGGACACTCGGGTAATGGCTCGTGTCTAAACACTGCGGTGATGAGAATAGTCGAACTCTAACAATGCCTGGAGCTCTGCACGCGTTTTTCTACCTAGCCGACCCAGCGGGTGACTATGGTTAACTTTGGAGGTATAAGATAGGCACCAGGCCACGTGGACGCTTGTTCTGGCTCGGAGTTGAGGAGATAAACGATGTTTATAGTACTCGAACTTATTTTCTGACTGTCACTGCTTAGAAAAAAAATAAGGCAAGTTTATTCAGTCGTTAGCGTTAAAGAGTGATTCTGAGTAGTATTTAGCGAAAGCAAAAAAATCGTCTCATGGCCCCTTTAGAGGGATGGTGAACCGAAATTTGGATTTCAGAAAAACAATGCAGGAGATGTAGGCGGGACGCTACAATCCCTACAACACTACTCGTAAGGCGATATCTCGAATGGACGGCCGTATTTTGAGAAAAAGAGGTCGAGATTGAACAAGGCCGACGAGGCGCGTGACGTCAAGGTACCTAGTTTCCTCATCTCTTCGCTTCGCTCCCTCAAGGCGGCGAGGCGGAGAAGACGCGAGGCCGTTCCCTCTCCTTCTCGGAGAAACATGACGTCAACTAACCTGTCAAATGCGCCTCCTTTTCTTGAAAAATACGGTCATCCGTTTGAGACATCGCTGTATGAGTGATGTTTTGGTGTTTGTAGCATCCCGTTGCACGCTTTTGCCGCCTTGTTTTGTGGAATCCAGATTTCGGTTCAGCATCCCTTTAAGTGGGTTACAACTACAAACTTGTGTTCTCATTGGCATTTGTGTTGGATGTTAACCCTGTGTAGTGTTTTGAGAACTAGTTCGCCATCCATTTGATTTTTCTTGTGATGTTTAGTCATATTATGCTGTGCTTCTCCTACAGCGGCTCAGATCAATTTCAGGTCTCTTTTACAGACGCAATATGATTTTCCATATAAGGAACGTTCATGAAAAAAAATAATTTGTCAAAGACGCCTCTGTACTCGAGATTAGGTATCTTTTGTTGTAAATAAAATAATCTTATTTTTGCTGCTATTATGACCTAAATTTCTGGAATTGCGTAAAACGTCATGTAGTTTAGAAAAACAGTAAAAAACCTGCCGCATGCCACTACAATTTACATGGGTGCCTTATCACCCATTAGCATGATCTATGTTACACTAAAATACAAAAAATGAAGGACGCCATTTTGGGTCCACTCCAAAAAGAAGGGACTGTATTATATTTCTTTATTTTTTTACTCCACTAGAATTCAGGTGTTAGCTGCGAGACCTTCTTTTTTTCTTTCTTTTTTTTTGTTCCCCGAAGCTTGTTAACTGGATTTCTTCCATTAAAGTTCTGAAGCCTCGTTTTGTTAAGATTTAATTAAATGACCAACTCCAGTTTATGCTGAACGTCCATAATGAGAGCCAAAAAGAGCAGTGTGGGCAACAGTGCCCGCAATTTTGGGAATAGACAAATGTTCAATCGACCTCATCTGCTCAACATAAGAAAAAATTAAGTAAATAATTTTTGTTGTTGCCGAGAATTTTTTTTTTTTTTTTTAAAGAGGTTCGCCGGTTTTATTTCAAGGCACCCGCTTATCGTTGGCGACGCACGCCGGGTCCGCCATGGTCGAACGAAACACTGAAAGTTTTGTTCAAACTCATTTACTATTTTTCTTATTAGCGTTTAGTATCTTGCGTCACGATATGACTAGATAGAGTGATTACAGGAAGTCCATTTGTGTTACTCTAACAAATTTATATCCGTGGTGCGTTTGAAAGTTGAACAGTAACATCACTTCATACTGTCAAGGACTCTTACATTGACTTTTACAAACTGCTGTGGAAACATTCAACTAAAAAAAAAAAATTACTTTTGTGCCCATGCACGAGAACTGAAAACAAGCTGACGCCACCTGGCGGACAATACGTGCAATGTTTGGTCGGTATATGCAACACAATACGATACCATTTATTACGTTTTGTCTATTTACATTTTACAACTTAATTCTTAGGTAAAAGAGGACTTGCGCGTGGGACGCGGCAGTAGCGGTACAGGGGAAAAAAAAAGTAATCTAACGAGAACACATATTACAGAAATAAGGTTTATGGCGCAGGGTACCTGGTGTAAGATCATAATGGGGAGTTTTAGAATAGCGCACGCTAAAGCTTTGCGTACGCAAAGAATAGCCTCGTCGCCACTGCGCATGCGCCGAACGCAAAACCACGTTTTGAGCTTTGCGTGCGCTATTTTAGCGCACGTTATTTCTCAGAAATTGCGTGCGTACGCAAACGAGCTTGAGTATGGCTTAGAGCGGTAAACCGCAACCCAGGGCCTGCAGCGGAAATGGCACCCCCCCGGTGGCTGCCATCTTGCCCGTTTGCCACATTAGTGATCACGTGACGTCAAGATGGCTGCACCCAGAGGTGGGCCAGATCAGATTGGCCAGATCACGGTAAGCAGAGGGGCCCTCTAGGGATGCGTTCCAACCTTACCCGAATGAATCCGCGTTACTCCGGTGGGTCATGTCACGTGACAAGACTGATAGAGCAACTGGACGCGGGTAGGTTTTCGAACGCCAAGGTTCAGAACATTTACCCTAGAGAGAGATCAAGTAAATTTTGGAGCGCGGCCCTGCTTACCGTAATGTGGCAATTCTGATCTGGCGCACCTATGGACGCAGCCATCTTAAAGTCACGTGATCACTAATGTGGCAAACGGTCAAGATGGCGGCAACCGGGGGGTGCTATTTTCGGCCGCTGGTTTACCGCTCTCAGTTTACTCAAGCTCGTTGGCGTACGCAAAGGGTCTTTGCGCTCCTCCAAGGAGGATTCCTGATGAGAAGTTGGCTAAAGCCAAGACGAGCACAGTTAAAAAAATGGCGGCTCCCAGGACCATGGCTGCGGCCGCTTTGGCGACGTCGTGAGCGCGACGTCGGCGGCATTCTCGCGACTGCGATTTTCAATACGGGACGACATTGCACGTGGTTTGGAAAACCCAGTAAGGTGGGCAACGATTACCGGCAACCTGATGCTTGCGAGGAGCGAACATTTATCGGCGAAGGTCAGTACACTCTTGCCGAGGCGACGCATGCGGACACGACCGGTCGACCGCTCGCGTCGCATTCTCACGTTTAAACAAATATAAAATTGTTACTCCGCACCAAATATCTTGTTTTTTCTAAAGTTACAGCATTTAGTGTGTGAAATAAAAATCGTGACTGTATCTTGGTGGCGTTGGAAGCGCGAGATGCTTGGGCTTTTGCGTCGCGGTGGAGAAACGCTATTCTAAAACTCTCTTGCGTCGCGTGCGCTAACGCAAGCGCTAAATTTAGCGCTAGCGTGCGCTAAAATTGCGTACGTTATTCTAAAACTCCCTATTTAAAAAACCCCGAGACAGGGGAAAAGGAAGGGATAAACACCAACGAAGTCTTTGTTGTGTTTGTCGCTTCCTTTCCTCCTGTCTCAGTTTATTTTTTTGTTTTTGCTATGAACACATTTTTTATGCTCAAAAAAGTAAACAAAACCAAGAGCATTGCTTCAGTACTTCATTCGCAACGACCAATCGTTTCCTTGCTTCACATTATTAAACGCATTAAACATCTTACAGGGCGTGTGATTTTAATTCGAATGCATCTTTTTTTTTTTATTACAGGGGATGAGGGTTACACGAGTGTCGTCTTCACCATGTATTCATCAGGCTTGGCGGACATTAGATCAAGGGAAATAGTCGTCATGCTAAGCCGACTAATTCACTAAGATTTTTTAATTAACGTGTTAATTATTGATATTAAGGGTCATGTTAGCATGGCAGAATCGATAACAATTACTATTAGAGGCCACACCAATTTATAAAATTTCCGAATTGTAATGGCTGAAAAGATATTAATCGATCAATTTTCGCAATTTTTCGCCCGATTTAAAAATTGCGCGTAAAAAGAGCGCATCAAGCCCCGCCCACAATGACGTCAGGAAGAGTGATCTAGTCGTTTAGGCCACGTCGCACATTGCCGAGATATTAACGACATGATTGAAACCATGACGTCAGTCTTCCTAGCAATTTCTTAATCTGGCGAAAAGACGCGAAAATTGATCGAGTAATATCTCAAAAACCATTACATTTTCGCGAATTCCCTTAATTTGCCTCGCATCTAATGGTAATTGCCGTCAACATTGCAAGTCCAACGTTACCCTTAAAACCAAACGTTAGAAAAGTTAATTAAGAAATTTTAGTTCATTAGTCAACTCACCGTGACGATTATTCCCTCATCTAATGTCCGCCGAGCCTGATAAATACATGGCGAAGACAAAACTCGTCTAACTCTCACCTCTTTTTTTTTTTTTTTTTTCATGTGTTCGAATAAATATTTAACCCCATGTATATTCGAAGCGACCAAATTCATTGTATCACATAATAAAAGTGACTAAAGCATTCGAAGAACATACTCGTATGTGTTTGCTTTCATATTGTGTAAACTTTTGTGATCATTTTATAGCATATAAAAAAAACGACTCTAAAGTGTTCGATTTTTTCCTTACAATTCGAAAGTCCCGTTAGAAGTCCAGCAAGACTTTCCATAAGTTGAACATTATCGATCTTCGCTAAACGTTCGAAGGTTCGCCGAACCCATGAAAACTCGGGGTTTCGACGAAAGTTCACCACATCCCTAGTTTTAAGTGTCTAGATAAAAAATGTGCAAAGCAGCCTTAATAAATAAACCACTATAAATACATCCAAACACCACCGAAGAATCGGCAAAAAACTAGAGGTGCGAGAATGAACCTCGTAAATCTCAAACTCAAGCTCAAGGGGCGTACAGCCCTTGGCTCCGCCCCATCCTCGCCCATTCGTTACCGTCGCTTTACGTACTCTAGCTTTCCTTCTTCAGATGCATAAGTCAATGAAAGGCATTCCTCCTGACCCTACCTAGAAATGCCACGATTGTTTGGCCAGAACCGCCGAGAAACTGCCTGTTAGACCACTGTTCATGAATCGAGCCGCAATTCAAAGTAGCGGACCTTCTTTTTTTTTTTTTTTTACGAATGGCAGTATTTTTGCGTGGTCGCACTGCTCATACATCATCATGCTGTGTTCGCTGCAGGGATAATGACAGAGGCATCTGCTCAGACGCCTCTAGCGTCTTCCAAGCGTTTTTTATTGGAACGTCACAGCGCACAAAGGATGAGGACAAAGGAAAGGAACACACAAGACACACAAGCGCTGACACACAACTGAAATATAATACACAAAAAAGAAGATGAAAACATCGGAAGTGCTCGTACTGCAAGAGCGCGACACGGACACAGCTTACTGTATAAAAAGGTCGGGTACACAAACATAATTTCGACCTACAAATTAATTTTATTACGCAAGGACCTATCCAAATATAACGTTTCTTTATCCGACAGCCCCACGGAAGGCTTGCTAACGCAGCGTTCTCTCAAGATAATGTATGGTTCAAACATTTCGCGCGTGTCTCGTTTTTTTACATTTCCCAATAGTTGTCACGCCCTGAAAAGATGGTGAACACGAACAAGATGTGCAGTGCAAAACGAGGTGACCCCTCACCGATGATTTCAGGGATCTATCACGTTCGGTGAGGCGCTCATTTACGCACCGAGCAGTCGGACCCACATAACTTTTACCACATGTCAGTGGGATGTTGTACACAGCACCGACTGAACACGGAACAAATGGTTACCGGTGGCATTTTTTGCACACAGATTTTGTAAGGTTGTCGGATTTCGAGCGAACTTTTGAGCAGATCTCAGCCACTTTTTGAGAAGCCTAAAATATCGCAGAAACTTCATATCTATTGGCCACTCTTTTTAAGTTATTGGAAATATTATGCATGTATGAGACTATCACTGGACGTTTTGGGTGACTTTTGCGATTACTCTTTGTCTACATTTGATCTTAGAGACCTAAGGAAGAAAGCTGCAATTCCTGGATCTTTTATTCTCATTTAACAACAGCCACATCTGCTGGAGCTGCTCACCACGTTCGAACAAAGGAATCCTACATTATACCTCAGCTCAAACTAAGTTGTAAAGAGAGGAATTGCGATTTCAATCCTTGGATCAGTTTTAACAAAGTCCTGCATTCACTTGGTTACGAAAAGCTTTACCATCCATGTTGAGCGACTCAAGTCGTCGAGATTCCCGTCCCAAATTTTAAATGAAGTGGCGGGAGCTTTGGTCTCTAAGATTGAAGGTAGCCAAAAAAGTAAACGTAAAAGTCACCAAAAACGTCCAGTGGTAGTCCCATACATGCATGGGATTTCCTTAACTGGAGAACAGACTTGAGGAAGGGATGGTTAATATTTTTAGAGAAAAAGAAGCGAGATACTAATTGTCGTACAAATAAATGGCAAAGACTCAAGCCACCTGTCTTAAGGGGAAGGAAGAGGTTGTCACTTTTAAGAAGTTCTCATGACAAACGCCAAATAAATATACCAAAAACTCGGTGAAAGTTTTGGCCTTTCGTATGGGCGCAATACATCACTTGTAGCACATTCACCAGTTTCGGCACGCGAAACACGTTACATGTGCCTGCTCTAGTGAACATGGAAATGTCAAGGCATTTCCATGCATCGACTTTTTTCTTCGATAAGGTTGCCGTTGAAGTCCAATAAGTCGTACTGCTTCTGATGTGTGAGCGGGGAACTCCAAAGTAGTGAAATGAGCCGCGGTCCCAGGCTAAACCAGCAAAGTAACTTGGCATGGTGGCCCACGAACCATACCAATACCTATTACACTTTGTGGGATTTACTGACGCCCGGTACTACTGCAAAATTGTTCAGCTGCGTGAATCGCTTCTTTTATGATTTTCTTATCGGAACAAAAAACGGCAACATCATCGGCGTGAACGAGAATCTTCACCTCCAGATTGTTTAGTGAAAATCCCTCGACAGTTTGGCTTGAAAGTGTCCTCAGGCACAACGGTTCCAGGTATAAGGCAAAAAGAAGAGGTGATAAGGGACACCCTTGTCTGACAGAAGCTTTTATCGGTATTTTGTCAGAGGTGTTGTTCACCATTATTCTCGTTGAGCTATTTTCGTAGCACAGGCTTACTCCCTCTAAAACCGTGGCACCTACGTTAATGTGTTGTAGGATCGCAAGCAGAAATGTGTGGCTCACACGATCGAATTCCTTTGCCAAATCAATTTATACTAAGGCAACCTGACCGTTTGAGTTCGAGGCAAATTCAAGGACTGAGCACGCAACGGGGATATTCGTTTGGATAGACCGGCCACGTATACCGCAGGTTTGGTGTACACCAATAAGGCCTTCATTTACAAGCTGAAGTCTGTCATTAATGACTTCGGCAAAGATCTTGTGGTCAACATTGCAAAGTGAAATTGGCCTATGGTTATTTACTTTTTTAGAAGCTCTGTGTTTTTGGTTTTAGGTATTAGAACAGTATGACATTCGTAAAAATAAGGCGGGAGTGCTTTCCAATAATAAGACTCTTGGAAGACCATGAGTAACAATGGGCATAGTTTGCCCTGATCTTTTTTTTTTATATAAAATGCACTACTAAGGTTGTCGGGTCCAGGTGTTTTTCAGTTTTGAAGAAAGTCATTGCTACTTTGGCCTCACTTAAAGTTATAATAATAATAATAATTTTAATGATTATTCTTAGAACCATCTTACATTTCGCTACGAACTAATCACCATCTAAAAGTGGGCGTCCCCCAGTGTAACACCTCATATTTCAATGCCTCCTTTCTCCCTCAGACCTCAATAGATTGGAATCGCCTTCCTGCACCCATAGTCTCGATAACTGATGCTACTGATTTTAAAATTGCCATTACTAAGTTTTTTGATGTTCAATAACTTTTGTTTTATGTCTTGCCTTATGTATCGTTATACTCACATGTTTCCGTTTAGAAAAACCCCACTCCTCTCTGTAATGCCTTCGGGCCCTGAGAGAACGATAAATGAAATCAAATGAAATGATAAATCTTTATTTTTCTGTGCCAACAAACAACTTTACAGCCTATAATGTAGACCCTCTATAATCTTTTTTACTATCTTCGTTAAACGAAGGCATAATTGATAACAGGCTCTCCAAGTCTTTCGTACTGCCTGTGGGGATAAGTTTGCCAAAGATGTTCAAGTATACTAGATATGAAATGCTTTAACAATCAAGGATTGTTCGATGATGGTCTCGTCATCTTAGTCAATTTCTAAACTTTCCTTCGACAATGCATGTCGGCGTTCATCACCAAGAGATAATTTGGTCGGTTGTTCACCAAGTAAAAACTTTTTTTTTGTGCGAGAAGGAACGGCAGCTCCGCAATACATCTCAGTTTAAAAATTTTGAACTTGGGCTCTTGTAACATCGATATCGTTGTTGTGAACACCAGGACGGATGCACTGTAGCTCATGAAAAGACATAAGGGTCTTATAGGGTTCACGTCGTTCCTGCTTGTTTTCATAAGATTTTGTCGAAGAACGTTATATCGCCAAGTTTTTCACCTCTTGCTTAAAACTATTCCAAACTGAGAAAATGTGCGTTCATGAATATTGAAGGCACCCTGACAGCATTAATGCTGCGAATTTTTTAAAATGTTGCATCATTTGGGAGTTTCACACTTAATTTCCACAGCTCCCAATTTGGTCGAGGAACACGATGAGCTCTGGTTCCGAAGCGAATATAAACCATGCAATGGTCAGAGCAAAAAATTGGCTTTACGTCATAGTTGGCCATTGAATCGAATGTATCGCCCGACACATAAATTTTGTCGAGACGAGCATGCAAAACACCTTGAAAGTGGGTAAAACGTATTGAAATATCTTTTCAACATTCCACATCTACCAAGTTGCGCTCTTGAAGCAAATCTTTGAGGACGGCAGCGCTTCTACCGTACCGTGTTTCCAGTAGAGCACGGTCTTCTGCATCACACACATAGCTAAAATTTCCCATAAGTACTACCGTTTTATCGGTGTTTAGGAAATTTGCAAGAAACTTAAAGGACACATGAAAAGAAAAAAATTTTTTTATATACGGCTTAGATGGAAAAAGGATGTCATAAAACGATTTTACAACGAAGGAAAAAAATTTTTAGAGCTATATTTACGGCGCAATACGAATTTGTAGTTGGCGCCCGCGGGCCCCGCGGAAAAGTGGCCTATATTTATCACGTGACTGGCCCTTATTTATCACGTGGTGCCTGCGCTCTTTCGAAAGCTTTCTATGGTCTTTGAAAGTTACTTATTTTCTTCATTTTTTTGTTGCACTTATTTTATAACAGAATATTTTGACTTTTGAGAAACTTCAAGTATAAGAAAATCATCACTTCCGTTTTGACGCTTACGAAGCCAAACAAAGTCCGTCATTTGTTCTGCGAAGGGGCGCGGAGCTGACGGAGCGCGGTCGTCGCGGTGTTGTTTTTGACATGCCGGTTCAGCGAAAGCGACGCCGCTGCTCGACGAAAGGCTGCAGTTCTCGTGATCGTGACCAGGAGGATTTCAGTAAACATGAGGTACCGGCGGACGAGCATTTGAGAGCGATCTGGCTAGAGGCGATCGGGCGTACGCCTGGCACGTCTGGCGAGAAGAATGTCCGGGTGTGCTCTCGTCACTTCGCCCCGGAGGCCTTCGAGCCACGCAGCGAGCGAACCCAACGCGTGACTTTAAAGCCAAATCGCATCTCGTCACTGGACAAATCTAAACGATTTGTCGAGTGACGAGACGGGCGACGAGAACCCGCTGTCGTGCGTCGAGGCAAACCGCACGAGAAGCGTATCGCTGGCCTCGGAGCTTTCCGCGGGGGGGTTCGCTGGTCTGCGAGGCGTGTCCTCGTAGGGGCAAAGCCCGAGCTGCCTGCTCCGGTCGACGAGTCTGCGCTTCAACTCGGGATCTATCGTAAAAGACGCGGAGCAGACTACCACCGCTTCCACCACCCAGCACGACCAGCACACAAACCCAACAACCAACGTTGCCAACAACACAGCGCGCGCCGAAGTTGAACGGAAGTGGCACTTTGTTTAGCCGAGCAGCCAAGCCAATCCAAGCGGCTTACCTCTCCTCCCCGCGGAGCGCACAGGCGCAAGAGAAAAAAGTGGAAAGGAGGAGCGTTACACCGCGCTTGACAAAAAATCATCTCGCGCCGTAAATATAGCTCTAAAAATTTTTTTTCTTCGTTGTAAAATCGTTTTATGACATCCTTTTTCCATCTAAGCCGTTTAAAAAAAAATGTTTTTTTTTTCTTTGCATGTGTCCTTTAAAGAAAAAAAAGTCTCGCATTCACGGTATTAGGAGCATATACACAAAAAAACATAAATCTTTTTGTGCAAACCAACGTTACTAGAACCACTCAGTTGGGAAACTGCCATAGAGCCTGCTTTAAAAAAGTGGCTCCGATCCGTACTCGAGAACCGAGCTAATGGCGATCGCAACGCCGCCATTTCTCCCGCAGCGTCCACTCCGGGAACTGCACGGCTGCACGTCGAGTCGGGCAAGGACCGGTGGCGCCATCTCTCAGGGCCATCTCGCAGTAGCCATGTAAAGCAGCTTTCATGTTTCAACTCGTCGCTAAAGGGTGGCGCTGTTATTGTATTTAGCTCGGTCGCGGTGGACGCCAACGGCCCAGGTTTCAAGGGTGAGTTTCCCAACCAAGGGTTTTAGTAACGTTGGTGCAAACGTAAGGTCGCCTGAAATGAGACGCACTTCCTGGTCAATGGATAAGGAAACCTCCGAGTAGCCAGGCGTTTTGCGCAGAAACAAGAAACAACCAGCAGAAAGGCCCACTGCGTGGCTCACACATATTTCAAAGTCGTCCTGCAAGAACCCTAAAGCCAGTGCAATCTCTTCATCTGCTGATAATTTAGTCTTTTGTACGACTGCTACATCAGCGCGTTCATGGTTTAAGATCCACAAAAAGTTGGCACTGTTTTCGTTTAGATCTCATACCCATTCACATGATCATACAGGTGCCTTTACCTCAATTACTCAATTTCTAAGTGAGAGCTAAAACAAAGGAAATAAACTGTTTCTCTCTACCTGCACCACCTGACGGTATAACAGGTTTAATCCAATATAATATAAAAAATGAGGTCCGTAATTGGCCAAACGTTTCTTTAGTTCTTAAAGCCAATTAAAAAGAAAAACAGGGAGGCAGCTGAACCTTGGCATTAGAACGAACTCGGAAAATCTGGCGGGCAATTATGATTATTTGTGTTTCGTTTAACTACGGGACCTTTATGGTCGGCGACGAATCAGTTCGCGATCCTCCGCGTGTGACATATGCTCGCTACTCAACAGCGCGGGTTGATTCGCCGATTAGAAAGGAACCTATGTTAAAGGTACCTCTGTGCTGATCGTGTCAATGGGGTATTAGACCCCTTACATTTAAGGTGGTAAAATGTAGAGGAAGGGCGGGGTCTACGAGATTACTTTAAGGTGATTTGAAGTCCGCGCTATGGTTGTCTTCGAGCGCGTTTTGGTTACCCTTGTGGCTTATGGTAGGGTTGGTGTCTACAGCCTCCCTCCTTCCGTCCTTTCTGGAACGTCTAAGGGGTACCCTCATCCACAGGCACAAAGTCCTGATGGCCAAAACCTGATAAGATTTGGGACTTGGTGGCATCTACATCTGTCTCACTGGGTGTCGGTGCTGACTCGCAGATGGTCACGATGTCTTTCTTGGATGCATCCTCTTTACCTACGACTGTTATAGTTGCAGTTGTCATCATCATCTCCAGGTGGAGGAGTCGGTTCTGGTAGGAGGCCTAGGTCGTTTCTGTTGACACCGGGGTCAGTCACTGCAGCAGGGATATCACTTTCATCGAACCCCAAGAACGCTGTGAGGGGGGGAGGGTGGAGCCTGTCCCAAAGTGTCGACAACCTCCGAGACATCCATCAGGATCTCAGACTGCCCTTCGGCGTCCCGGCGCACAACTCATTGAAGATTACTTGCGTAAGTTGTGACGAAGGCGTCAGCGATGTGTCCGTAGCGCCCACACTTAAAGCAGCGCGGTGCTATACACTGCAGAGGGACATGACCTATCCGGTTGCATCTGAGGCAGAGAAGAGGTCTTCCTGGGACCACAAAAGACTGACATCCATACATCTTAGGTAGGTGCAGAATCCTCTACATCGCCATCCCTTCGTACAGGGTTAGGTTAACACCCCGTTTAGAGTGTCCATGCGCTCCATGCAGGGGCAACGCCTTTTCACCCGGCATACGCTACGCACTGTGCCAAAAGGCGTCGGGGCTTCGACAATGCACTTGTCTTCAAGGTAATCCGGAAGCCACAGCAACTTTATCTTGAGTCCCTGTGTATTCGGGTCGAGAACAAGGTACTTTTTGCCTTTCACGAGCAGCTCGCCACAAAGGCAAAGCTTTTCCTTGGCAAGGGCGTTGACGCACGTAACCATCTACGCGCGGCTCATCTGAAATTGTGCGGTGGCTTTAATATATGTTAGGTCAATCACGTCGATGAGAGCATCTCGGAAGTCCGGGGTCGTTTGTGGATGGTTACGTGCGGTGTTTCTACCAGAGAACATATTTTCGCAGCCGTTCGAAACCGCAACTTTTCTTCCTCCGGCCACGGAGACGCGCTGCACGGCTTGGGAACGAGCGAGGGGTTATAGTTAGCTATCGCGTTCCACTCTTAAAGGCGAAGCTTAAAGGGGTACTCCGGCGATTTCTTCATGGTCCCTGATTTGCTTGAAATTTTGCTAAACTCGCCAAACAACATCGCTAAAATAGTATCCCAAATATTAGGTTAAAATAATTTTTTTTCACGAAGTTATTGAATTTACAATTTTGGTCCTCACCGTCTTTTTCAAACTGAAAGTCTCTACTGGCAACAATGAAAAAGTGACGTCAGTGGAAGGCAGGGGTTCACTCTTTGGACTGTAGCATTTGTTCCCAACTGATTCCAAGCAGTTTCATGGTGTCAAATGAATGCTTTGGAAGCTCGCTCCAGGATCCGCGGTCCAGCAAGGAACAAATGATTGGCATATTCTATTTTTTAGACTGCTCGCTCGACTGGCAAGCCTGCCCGCCACTGACGTCACGGCACTGAAAAGTGCGGGTATATTTGAATGTTGGATTTTGCATCATTTTCATTTGCCGATTTCGCGATAACTATTATGAATTTCGCGATACTAAATAGCATACCGGAAAGGGTAAAGGCCGGGGAGTCAGAAAATATAGTTAGTTGAGGTAGCTCAAAAATCGCCGGAGTACCCCTTTAAGCGTCCTCCTGTAACCTTTTTTTTTTTTGTGTGTGTGTGTGTGTGTGTCGGACAAAAAGAAAATCGGTTTGTATCGATGCTTATGTTGAGGAAAACAAAAAGTGGGCATGGGATTCTCCAACCTATACGGAGCGTAAGTTTGTCTGCCTCTTGCGCCGGGGTTGCGCTGACGTCAGAACGCCGCGCTCTGATTGGCCCCGATTAAAACGATAGTGAGTAGACCTCAAGGCAGCTAGCATTGAGATCTACCCACTATCCTTCCATCAGAGCCAATCAGAGCTCGACGTTATGACGTCACTGCAACTCCTGCACAAAACGCAGACGAACTTGCGCTCCGCGTAGGGCGTCGGTTCTCAAACTGGGTTCCTGCGGTTCTCCAGAATACCCTCAGGTGTTCCCCGAGTCGGGCGCAAATGAAGCCACCGGAGGTTCGATGCTTGTCCCGGAAGTCGGGTGTCTGCTGGGCCTCCTAGTGCATTCAGTCTATGTTTCGATCCACGCTTTCTTGTGTCTTTGAATGGGTTTTAATAATCCCGTTTTTAACTAATCCTGAGAATAAAGCATTGGAACGTAGGGCATGTCCAGACTTGATCAACTATAATCTTAAAATGTTCATGTCGAATGGCTTCTTGTGATACTTATCGCGTCTGCGTGCGCTGTTACTGCCGAACAAACAGGTTTTCTTGAGATTAATAAAAAAAATTCCAGCGCCCTGTACGCTGTTCGAACCAGCACTCGGAAGAGTAGAAAGGCCTGTCAAGCGCTCACTTCCGGGACAAGCCGCTTACTTCCGGTGACTTCATACATGTTCGCTCAATGCGATCAGTGGCCCAGACCAGGAGGGGTGCTCGGCTTTTAGTCAAGCCAGGCTCCTTGACATCAAGTCTACTGAGAACACCTACTCAAATAACATGCGCGTGACTCGAATTCTTGGAATACGTCCAGGTGACAATAAGAGCAAGAAACAAGATAAAGGTAATGGTTTCCGATGAAAGAAGCGGCCAAAGTAAAGCTGCTCTCATGTTATTGCAATTAATGCAAAGGACCTGCGACATAATAACCTTAAAATGCACAGACACGTTTGCTCTACTGACGTCCAACTCCTGGTTATCTCAGTTGGTAGAGCACTCCACTGGAAATGGAGGGGTCCCTGGTTCGATACAAGGACCAGACGGATTTTTTCAATCAAGCAGCAGTCACCCAGCTGTGTTTAAAAATTTGTGTTTTCCTTTGCCCCTATGTTCCCAGGGGCGGCGCCAAAGGTGGGGCGAAGGGTGGCGGGCGCCTCCCCTAATATTTATCCTACCATCCCAAAAGAAAGTGCGAAATCCCTGGACGCAGCCTCACTTCTTAGCTACGTTAAACGGATGTCTAAACACTTTTCAAAAAATATTACGTTAAAGGGCCCATGAAACGAATTTTGGGCTGGAATAAATCAATTTATATTGGGATTTTACTATTAGCCCCGTGCGCGACCGAAAGCGTCGCTGTGGTCGGCCTTCCATGATTGGCCGAACGCTGACTATGACGTCGGAAAGGGGATTTATCATCGACGGAAATAAGAGGAATGAAAGAACTGTAATTTTGACGGTGATGGCAGTGTTCCTTTGAGAGCGCAATGATTTCAAGCTTCCACCATGCTAATAACAAACACCATCGAACTTGTTGTTTGCAAGGTAATGACGTCACAAGGGGGAACCACAGGAGGGCGCCACCAAAACTTCTCGCCGCTAATAGACCTTTCCAATGTTTACAAAATCACAGTCCAGCGTGCGATCTTCACAGTCCAGCACGTGCGTGTTCGTCGCTTCGGAAAGCGAGCAAAGAACGCGCCATACGCACGAACACTCAAAATGGCACCGGCCACACGCTCTTTTTTACGCGGTCAGCTTTCTGTGGCAATGCAGTCAATGCAAGGGGAGAGGGTGCACCAACCGTTGTACACGCGCTTTCCTCCTCTCTTCGGATTGCCACAGAAAGCTGACCGCGAGTATAATAGCCCATCGTTCTGGATGAGCATCGTACCGGCGTGCGGTCGTGTATCACTACTGCGTGATGCACGTTAAAGACCCCAGGCTAGCGGTTGTACTGCACTGGCTAAATTGCTAATCTACAGCTGGGAGACTCGTCGCCCTTGGAGGCAGACCAAGTTCTAGGCTCTATAAACATACACACAACCCAATTTTTTAATAGCCCATCGTTCAGTGGGCCAAAAGAAAAAAGCTAGAAAGTCAAAAGCCTGACTTTCGGTACGAAATTTTGAAAGCACAACGGACTATTTCGACCTCCTTCCCTTCGTAAGCTCTCTGCCTTTTCACTGTGATACATCCGCGGTCCCCGCAGCGTGTCACCGGGCCCAAACGCAGGTCACACGGCACCGGACCTCCTCACTTAATCCCTTCACCCCTAAGCTGACATTGTGGTGGAAGCTACGCGCTTGCCGGATAAGTCAGCCGCCTCCCTTTCATCACCTGACCTCATTCTCTGCGCGTGGGTATGCGCGAGAGAGCGTGATCACGTGGAAAAAGTGTGGCTGGCCCAACGAGAACGTAGCTTCCACAGCATTGTCACCTTCGGGGTGAACGGGGTGGGGAAAGTAACATTTGTCTGAAGTTTGAGCGACGGGCTAATCTTCTAGGGGGAGAATGGCTGTGCCCGGGTACACAAACGATAGTTCGAGCAAGAGGGGCTCTTTCCTTTCCGTTTTCTTGAACTGTTTCGTAGAATGCGCGATTCATGAGTTGAGGAGGAAAGCTAAACAGGAAAAAGTTGGAAAGGCGTTTCATGACTCCTTGATCCCGTCTTAACCTCGAAACGCACCCCGAGGGGAGGAGGGCCAACTCTCCTACCAGGACGTTTGCTGCTTGTCGCACAATGTTTCAAAGCGTCTCTTGTTGAAGCATACGCTACTGAGCGCCGAGAGAGACTCCAAATATATTTTGAGAACATACAAGTTTCGTCCTCGACATCGAAAGAGCACAAACAAGTAAATAAAACACCAAAACCAATAACAAACCGAAAAATTCGAGAGAAAAAAAATCTAAATTCTTAAGGCGCAATATTAGAAGGCGCCAGAAGTTCCTTCACACCCTGTCGCCAGCCGGTGTTCCTCTGAAATGGCAAATAGTCAGCACGTCGCGCTGACGTATTTGGGGAACAGTGCGTATCTGCTTACCCGCAGGAAGTAGAAGAAAAGGCTTCACACACAAATATCACACTTTTGTCCGAGCAAACCCAGCTATCCATTGCCGGGCCTAGTCCTCGTCCGTCTTTGGCCGCATCAACGTCTTTCTCTTCCACATGCCCACACGTCACAAAACTCGTTATGGGACTGCGTTTCCAGGATGGTCCACATCCGCGCACCCCAGTGACGTGGCCCATTGCACACCTCAACATGACGGAAACGCTACGTGGAGTCAGCATCGTTCAATATGACAGCGCACAGGAGTCTTTCTTGCAAACCTGTACAGCTTTTTGACCCGTGAATTCAGTTATCGCACTTAAAATCGTGGCCAGAAGTAAACGTAAACCGCATTTATTTTGAAAAACACGCGCAGCGATTGCCGCCGGGCATGCGGCGTTCCTTTCTGCCGCCCCTTTGCCCGTCCAGAGCGCCGTGATGTCATCGACGGCATCCCCGTGCCAGCTTAGTGGCGAGCAAGGGTCATCTGACCCCGCTAATGACGTCACGTTTGCTAGTTTTTCTCTCCGCTCTCACGCTTCCCTACCCTCGGCGCGCCGCAACGGGCGGGTCGATGTCGAAATTTTATTGGCTATTACGACGAACCTACTAATAAGATCGAAACACTGGCGTGTACTCTTTTTTTCAAAATCAGGAAGGCGGCATCATATCACCCTTTAACAAAGGACCTTCACCGTTGAACGAACAGCGAAACTAGTGAGTCGACTGTCTTTGAGTCACATCTAAAGAAGAAGCTATTCATCGCGTGTATGCACTTCTGTCATGTGCGTCAGCGGAACGACTGTATGTATGAGGTGTGTGAGGCTGTTGAGGTGTAAACAAGATCTGAGTTCTGGTACGTATACTCTAAACACAATTAGCAGGAATTACTGCCTCAAGGTATTGAAAAGTGATGCCAAGGTAATTTCATTACTTTTGGAAAGTAACCGTAATGTAACGTCATTACTTTTAGTCTGTGGTAATCTGTAATGTAGGGCCAAGTGGGGTAAAATGAGACGCGGGACAAAATGCGACTGTTTCTGTTTAGAGCAGTCAATCTCCTAGACAATCGATCGGAATGATTTCAAACTTCACCGAGAGGTACCGTGGCCTGTCCACTTTGCGTGTGAAAAAAATAAGAGCTGTCGGCAAGAGTGTACCGGAGAAACAAAAATTGCGGAGTTGAGGTTGACGTGGTTACTCCCCGCCAAAGAGGCGCAAAACTCAGAGCGGGGTTTCGCTTCGAGTGGTGCACCCGGTTTGGCATGACTATTAAGGTGATATTTAATGTTATCGATATGCTTTATTAGCTCCATGCGGAGCAAATGTTTAGCGAGCTGTGACTGTTGCTGTTTTTTTAACGAAATAATTACTTACGTGACGGGATACGCGCGGGGCAAAACGCGACAATCTGGCATTCTATGACGCGCATGTGAATAATGCGCAAGTTTCATGGTTGCTTTTGAGCCATATTATTTTTCTCCCGGTGTTCAGAATGGTCCGAACGTATAAAATAAAAACAACAAAGGCTTCAGGGCGCGAAAGTCACATAAAGAAAGCTCTTGAAAATGTCAAGCTACAGCGCCACTCGCTTCGCATTATTGCCACGCTTTTTGGCGTATACCAAAGGATGCGCTTCAGAGGCGAGCCGAACGACTCGATGAATGTGAAGAGCAGCGGCACTACAAAAAGAAAAAAAAAGAAAAACAATAATCCCCCCGCCTACTCTGAGGCCTTCAGGCCAGAAGGCGGCATCACAATAAACGTTTCAACAACAACAACGGCTGGGCTACAGAAGGCGCGTTGTTTACGAAATTTCAAGTTTCAAGAACATTTCTTCTGTACCTACCGTAGGACAGAAAAAGAGAACATGCAGGTCGGAGAGCAGCACTGTTTTAGTGTCATCTTTCTACAGGACAAAGTTCATGTTGACGATAGCAACCAAGGACCGGCGTTCCACTGCCCCCCCCCCCCCCCCACACACACACACACACCAAAAAAAAAAATGAAACCGAAGAGAAAGATTATTAGTGATCCCCCGAAGAAGCTTGCAGTGTCCGAGCGTTCTGCAGGCCGTGCGACGCACACTACAAGAGACTGGCAGTGCCTGGTATGTAAAGAACTTCGGAGCCAAGCAGCCCTGCAATCAGTATGAATCGAGTGCATGGAATGCAAGGAGTGGGCTCATGAAGAGTGCGTTCGAGCTCATACAGTACGTTTCAAGCGTTTTATTGCAAAAACTGAACGGTTAGTAAGTTTTTGAAGTGTATCATTTTTCTCCAGTACGTTGTCTCATTTTGCCCCCCCAGGGCGGGGCAAAGTAAGACACTATGTTACTTTCAGATATTGTAGCTTTGCATAATTTTCCCTTGCTCAAGATATCTCTGAATATCCCCATGCTGTTTCTTTTTCTTTTAATATTGAAGCAAAAATCAAATTTACCATGGAAATTAAAAACCTTTGTCTCATTTTGCCCCACCTTATCCTCATTTAATTACATTTTCGCAGTTTTTAGAAAAGTAATTACTAATGTAATTTAATTACTTTTTGAAAGTAATTTTGTCATCTCTGGTGAACAGGGCCGCATTTAGAGTGTTAAAAACTTGCAACTTTTACGGCCTTTTAGTCTCTCCGGCTGTGTTCCAAAATTTACTCGATCCGACTCCGGAGTAAAGGTTTCGTACCGTGGCGTTCCAAAACTTACTCGAGCTTACTCGATGACGTCAGAACTCGCGTTCCAGAAGCGGGTTGTTTACTCCGGAGTAATTACTCGCGCTACCCTCCTCGATCGGGGGGGTAACGTCGGATCAAATCGAGTAAATACGTCACGTGATCTGTTCGTCGTCTGCTTTCTGCGCCGACAGCCGTCAAAGCTCGCTTGCTCCGTTGGTTTTGGTGGCGGACATTCGAAATGACAAAGAATGAGGTGCAGCATGTGCGGCTTATTGCGATTTGCTGTTTTCAACGCACGAATTGACTGCATTACATCCAGACCGTGCACCTTCCCCGGGAAGATACATGTTATTATCGAGTGTGCGAGCGTAAACAGGAGCTTCTCCGCATTCTCGTCCTCGGCGTTGGAGGAAATGCCGTATTATCACGTTCAAGGCTGAACATGTTTGAACGCAGTAAATGATAAGGTAGTATTTTTTGTTTCCTCCAGAGTGTGTGTAATGAGAGGATAACGCTCGTAAAGCAGTGAAGGCTTCAAAGATTTTATTGTAATCATATTCGCGTCAAAGCGAACGTAAGTTTCATATCATTCTTGATAAAGCACCCTCGCGCTGTACCACTACACCGTGTGGAATCAATTTCTGCAAAACATGATCGGTGCAAATTACAATGCGTGGAATATGTGCGTTTAGGACAATCGCGCTGATTAATAAAAACATATTTCTTTTTTTTATGTCTAACTGTAAGGAGTAAGTAATTTTGATCTCAACATACAGCTCAAAAGGAAGGTGAGTAAAAGGAGCTGGTGGATCCACTTCAAAAAACACCGCGTCGTCATTAATATTATCGTCTCTTCGAGTGCTTTCTTCATGATCAAAAGGATCGTCTGCTATTTTCTGCCATCGCTGCTGTGTTTGCTTTTTGTCGTAGCCCAAGACGAAGCCAATCCGCATAGTATCTAGGTGATTATCCCGGCCGTTCCAAAATAGAGTCGCGGGTCGTTCACTCGCGATGTCACGTGGTATTACCCGCTGACGTAGGAGGCAGGTTACTCGGGTAAGATTTGGAACATAGCCTCCATCTCCTCTTCAAACCTCTCCTTTACTCTCCCCGTCCCTCTCCGCCAGCGCAGAGAAGTCAACAGGGACGTTGTAGGAGTTAACTTGGCATGAAGCCCTATCGCTGCCGAAATTCCTTGCCCATACTGCGATTCTAGGCGTGGCACCAATTGTGAGAAATCCGGCATATGGGTGATTTCATGAAGATAAAACAAAATACAGGACACACGCAGACGGCACAAAGCACAGCTTGAACCCCGTCGTCTGCTTTGTTTGTGACCGGTCTATTTCTCTTCTCTTTCTAACTCTCCCTATTTTACGTTGCTTATGTCCAGCTTCTCACTAAACATTCACTGCAAAAATACTGTAAAAAAAAAAAAAAGTCAAGAAATTATCTATAAAGTGGCTCCCTCGACCAAAACCAAGACCGAAACCTGGGAAAGTTTTCGCCTGAACGAAACCGAAACTCAGCGACGCTGCTGTCCCGGATGTTACCTTCCCATGATGCATCAGCTCGAAGCAGACGACATTTCTAGCGTCCCCGCACCAAGCAAACGCTTTTAGAGACCGCCTTCGACGATTTTACGATGACGGAAAACCCCCAGAACGTGCGTAACTAGTGCTTTATATTGTGAATGCAGTAAAATAGAGTTCACTTAAGTCTGTGAAAAGTTATCTCGATAACGCCTCTTAATTTCAGCGATATCCGGGTACCGCCGAAAGCGGAGATCCTTACCAACTTCTGCAGAACTTGCAAACAGCCGCCAAGGCAACGATTGCGACTCAGAAGAAAAAGATACACCTCGAAAAGGTAAAAAATTAAGTCGTTGAATAGACAGTTTCTTAAAAGTCAAGTCAGTGAAACCCCCCTAAAGCCGTCTGTATTTTTCTT
Organism: Ixodes persulcatus; assembly: GCA_013358835.2. NCBI lineage: Eukaryota > Metazoa > Arthropoda > Arachnida > Ixodida > Ixodidae > Ixodes > Ixodes persulcatus. The sequence goes on from JABSTQ010011582.1 coordinate 151,739, forward strand.
GTCCAACATTGCAGCAAAGCTTGGAAAAAGGTTGGAAATGCATTTTCTACGATCTAACGAAAAACTCGCGTGTAAATCACACCCAAGAAAAAAGTTTACCAACCTGTGTTACTTATTCTAGAGATCGCAGAAGCGAGAAGTCAGGCACCTGTCTACGAAAACCAGTGCGCCGACGTGAACACAGACGAATTTTTGTACAACCTCCAGAAGGAAGCTGGCGTGCTGCAATGTATGTATTACGCGGTGGACCATTTTCAAAATAATTAGCGCCACCTGGCAGAAAACTGGGTTCGAGGATTCCCAATAATATACGCCATTAGGAAGGAAAGGAAAGAGGCTTGTTCAAATCAAATTGGGGACAAAAGATAAGTCAGGAACGTTGGGTGTAGTGCTGCTCTATGGAGTCAACTGGATGCAGCTTCTTTGGTCGAGGGGAGAGCGCCCGCGCTCGTTTGAGCACGCGTTCTCTTGCGTTTTCATATCGAAGCCTCCTAAACCGGAATGTTTTTTTTTTTTATTTTTTTTTATGTCAGATTGTATTGTGCGAAAGATTACTCAACGACTTTATCGAAAAACTAACATTTCTCCCAATTTACTAACTGGACACATAAAGCTTGGATAAATTAAGATGTCAAATAGCTCTCCAGTGGTGGTTTTTCGATCAATAACAGCGTGTAATTTGGCTTCGCTGCCATGTCAAATGCGTATACAGTAACATTAGCATTTCAGTGATGGAAGAGGCATTTGAGCTTTTGTAGCAGTTCCGGTAAGTGAAAGAATATTGGTTTAGAACAGACACTGACGCTTTTGGAGCAGATGCCAAACTCTGTTAGCATATCATTTGAAAATAAAAAAGATTGCATCGCCAAACGAGTTCATCTTTGACCATGACTGAACTGAGGGTTTTCCTTTCATACTGAAGCATATTACTTATTACCTTGTGTAATAAAAATGCACAATAGGACGCGAAATTAACCCACAATTTTTTTTCATAAGCCTCAGATTAGAGTAGGGTCTGTCTACAATAGGTGGTAAACAAATGCTTGAAAAATTAATCAGCGCAACCCTTCAGTTGAGATAGTCTCTCGCTCCCTTCCCTTTTAGAGCGCAGCTCTTAGGCGCCCGTTTCCGGCTTGAGCGGCGTCGCCGTCGAAGTAACCGCGCGTTGCATTATGGGACGTTTCCCATAATGACGTCACCAGGGAAAGGAGGGAGGGAGGGAGTGGATGGAGGAGAAAGGGTATGGAGGAGAAGATACCCTCCTCCGTACCCTTCCCTCCTCAAGAGCTGCACTCTAATTCGGCGTTACATAGAATTGTAAACGTCTTTCATTTTTTTACTCGTACTTTTTTAACCTGTAAATATAATTTCTGTAAGATGCCGGCAGAAAAAAAGAAAAGCCTACCCGCTAAAACGTTGGGCAATAAAAACATGCACCCCCCCCCCCCCCCCCCCTTGGCAAATTTTTATGAGATGTTACGAATAAAGGAGGCCGATCTGTAATAGTAGTGAGCATAACTTCCGAAACCATCGTGCTAAACGCTCTCTCCGTCGTTAGCCGCTTCTCCTAGCACACTGATGCAAAGCGGTGAAGCTCGAAACACACACGGAATGGTGCAAAGCGATGAAGGTTGACGCGAGCGTCGCAAGGTGCCACGGTACACCCTAGCCACGGCACAGGGGCATGTGGCAGACACGATAATCAAATGAGCTCATCGGGAGGAGTGAAAGCCCCCCATTTGTCTTATCACAGAAGTCGCCATAGCAGTATTTTGCAACTTTTTTTATTTTCTCTATACTCTAGGAACTTCAGACGATGAAGTGGCCGTTGATGAGCAATTTCTAAACTTCGTTTCACCTTCACTCAAAGCTTTCGAAAAGGGTCTATTCTTTGCAAAAACTGGTATGTTGGCGCGAAATATAGCAGGCTTTAGTTCGCGGCGCAGCATTTCCATCATTGGCGTGTATATTGCGAATAAGTGACTAGCGGCCATTTCCTATGTTCCCTGCGGAGAGGATAGGCAACAAATTTTATGGCATCGTCTAGCGTAGCTCCCAGGAGGAGTGCTAGTGGACTACGGTCGAGTTCCGTGCCTTCTCTTCTAGTCGGTGGCAGGTTCAGAATAGCCGAACAGGTCCCTCCCACGACCCTCTGTACGCCACGATAGGTGCTCTCCTCCTCTTTAGCATTCGCTCTGCTAAAACGTAGACTGGAGGGATTGGAGGGAGGAGCCTACCCCGCTATTCTTCACCGGCAATAGACCACAGTCCTCGCACTGCATCCTATTCTTGTCGCCAATTTGTTACGAGCGTGATGTAGACCGCCGTAAACTTCGAACATGCAAACTCTTACTTCTCCCCTTCCCCTTTTACTGTAACAAGCAACAACCAATGATGTGAATGAAGAGCTGTGGCAATTGACAGATCAACTCCAAGCAGCAAAGGACACCTGCACCCTCTACAGGCTGTAAGCATGCACACAAATGTCTCTCACTGCTGAGGCTGGTTCGCTTTCTTTGCGTTTGGTTGAGGCTGACGCCCATGTTATCATTGGCGACTGCATACGAGACAACAGGCTAATGCCACCTATGGTACCCTTGCAACACTTCGGATCTGCATGAATTTTTTTTTTTTGCAGGCTTAAAATAATTGTTGCAAAGTTCATAAGTTAGACTTCGTGTCTTCGGATAAATCCCAGAAGAAATCCGAAAGACACTCTCTGGTAAACTTGCCGTCAATTCGGATTTATCCGAAAAGCTCTAAATTTCGAGGTCATGAGGACAAGATAAAGAGCAAAAGAAGACGCTGTTTTACAAGTAAAATTTATAAGAGCGCAAGGTCAGTGGTCCTGAAAAGATGCAACTTCAGTTTCCTTTAAAATCTCAAACTACCGACAAAGGGGGTTTGCCTTTTAGCTCGGCAGGGTTCCTTCGGGACAACGGGTCATGGCACCCAACCTTTATTTATTTTGTTTTGAATTTTTAAAAATTGAAAACACAATAAGATAAGCTCCGAATTTCAGGGAATCGGGAAGCTAAACAAAATAACTCTGATAAACTCTGAATTTTACGCGAAAAAAGAACTCCGAAAAACACCCTTCGAATTTCCCCGAGAAATAAACTCCGAAAACACGAAATCCTAATCATAAGTCCCCATTTCTCTTAGATAATGCCGATCTCGCAAGCACCGCAAAACCTTTGGTCCAGTTATACGCACGTCGGAAATTTTTCCGGGGCTGCTGACAGACTATGCTACCGTACCAGTGTCGTCCGTCTTCATAAGCAGTCGGAAGCGGCTGTAACGCACAAAGTCACAGCCAAACGCAAATGCAAGAACCAGCCTTTAGACAGTACCATCCGCCAGCACCGCATACCTTGACTTTGCAGAAAAATGAAGAGCCTCGAAAAGGAAATCTTCAAGTGGAACACCTACGCCGACAAGGAGGAACGCTCTAGGAACGAAGAAGCCAGAATGGCCCCGTGCAAACGTAAGCCCCTTCGGTGCAATTTACAGTCCACATCTGCCTCGGCACTACTACCGTGCCTGGAACGAGTCTTCGACTGGTCTGTTTAAAGTCCTGTCCAGACTTGTATGGTACTCGGAAAAACTAATCCAATTACTTGTCATCGATTACTTTTTAGAGCAAGTTCGTAATGATTTGGAAAAGCAGTGGTTACTTTTCCAAGTAACGGCCAATTACATCTCTTCTCGAGTAATCCAAATGAATACTTTTTAATCGAGAGTAATTGTAACTGTAGCCGATTACATTTTTGAGTAACCTGTACAAGAATGTGTCCCACCTAAGCACCGAATTTGGACCCAAAGTGGCCAACAAATTGCATCTCTCGAGGACTCGGTAAGTGCGCCAGTCGGGTATGTGATCCAGGCAGCATACGACGTCGTTACTAAACGAATCATGCTTTTCCAGGCCAAGGGGACCAGTCACCGACTGCCAGACCAACGATGTGCGTCGAAGCTGAAGAGTTCTGCGACGAAGACATGGAGAACTAAGATTTTGTTTCGGAGCGAAGACCAAACGACCCAATGAGACAGTTGGGGCAATGTGAAGTGCCATGCGGCAGCAGGAGCGCATCATATTAATCTATTTGAAACTTTTACCCCACTGCAGCAAGAACCCACCTTAACGTATCCACGAGTGTTTAAATAAACATTCCTGTAAAAGTATATACCAATGTTTCAGCTACAAGTAATTTCTTGCAGTTGTATAATGCAGCGTACAGCAAGGGCGTTGTATCCACAGCCCTCTGACCAGCTTCAATGGATGCTGTCCTGTGGGATTATTCATTATGAATTCATACCTGCAGCATCACACCATCCACGATTACAAGCCATTATGCAAAATGCCAGCATAGTCCACTGACAAAGCAATTTACCTGCACCAGCGCGAACGTGTGCATGAAAAGTCGTGAGCAACTAAGCACACATCTCATTTTGATTTGATAAGGGTTAAGATCCGTCTAGGAATTGAAGACGGTGGCACGAACATTGAACAGGAGGTCGATGGTGGCAGACAACAGATGCTAAAGTATCAAGGCAGGTAAGCTACATGCTTTGCCGGTAATAAAAATACTCATTTCCCAAATGTCCAACCCAAAAAAAAAAAAAAATCTTGTCAAGCATTTTACGGCACAAATATGTTGGCGCGTCAAACCAGCACCGCTGCAGCAGGCACTGGAAACAGCTGCCATCGCCGCTTCCTCTCGCAGTACTCGGAAAGCAACGTCCACTTTTCCGAACGCCGCCCAAAACAATCGACGATGATCGACTCACACCCGACACGCCGGCGTTCTCGAAAACACTCTCCGACACTGCATTTTATTTTACAAATTCCAAGCGTCCACATGCGGTTTCCACTCTCTCGCTCATTAAATACAGGGCTCTCCAGCCAAAGGCAGACGGAGGGGAAAAGGACTGGAAAGCCCGTGAAAGCACTGCCATCCAGACAGGTTCGTTTATGTACAGGGAAAGAAACAAACTACGGCGGCGGCAGCGGGGACAGGCCTGCCTTCGGGGTAATGGGTACGGTCTGTTTCGCCTCTTGGCCTCGACACACATACACTCTCGACTCCGCCCAAACGAGAAGTGAAAGTGATCTTCCGAAACGGCCAAGCACCGAATTCGCCTAAACGTCGGTCAGTCTTTTCGTGAGAAGCAAGCCCTCGAGTCCCGCTTTCCCACGTGGCAAAAGGACGAGACGACCATTGCAATTTCCGAAACAACAGAAAGCAATGATGCACCCGAAACTTCAAGGCGTGGAACCGGAACGCGCGCCGGGATTTAAAACGTGTCAATAGCCCACTCCTCGTAAGTACCCGGTTCAAGCTTTAGTGCTGTCCCGCGATTCGCTGCACTTTTTCCGTAAATGGCGACGACCGGTTGCCACGTGGTCCACGGGCAGGTCTTGTTCGCAAGAAGATCGACCTATGTTTGGGTAAATGTGGCGTGCGAGAATGGCCCACAAGCCTGCCTCGTTTTCGACCCCGGCACCGAGACAGGCCACGAGAAAGAAGGAAACACCCATCACGCCCAACAAAGAGGCGATCGTTTCTTACGACGCATACTCGCCACTGACAGAGACAGGCTGCGGTGGACAGTTCTCAGATCCACTTTGATCCCCGTTTCGACGGAGTCGGAACTGTCGTTCGTGCAATCCTCGAGGTTTAAACGGAACGTACGCCGGTGACAAGCTGCGGCCCTCGACCGCCGCGCCGGGGGGGTTTGGGAGCAGAGGGGGACGAAGTTCGGCCAACGCTACGCCATGATCTTGTTGACGATGGTCTGGTGCAATGTCCCCAGCTGGGCCGTCCACTTGTCCAGGGCGTTGTACCTCGCTGCCCCCTGCCCTTTGCTGTCCAGCTCCAGCACTTGGTTCACCTGATCGATGCGGCCCTGTATCGTACTGGAGAGACGGGAAACTTCAAAGGCGTTGCCGGGGCCACACGTTACTTAAAGAAAAACAGAACTCAATAAAACGCCTAAAAGACAACTTCCATCTAAATAAAAAATTGAGCAGTCCTGCGTTTATTTGCAGCACAGTGACACCGATAGCTGCGACAAGTGACGGCGAAGTTGTTAGACGTTAAACTCATTTTTATCGTAGAACCGTCTCGCACTACGGCATGTATCATTCGAGGAACATTAACCGCGCCGTTGAGACGGGGAGGTTAAACCACAGCCATGAACAAAACTCTATTTGACGTCAACTATTTCGCGCTACATGGTCAAGGCTACCGTAGCTTCTACAGTGCTCCAACGCCATCAAAGCTGTTTGCGCGAGTGTACGGCTTTGTTTTGCATCGCTTTCACACAAGAGCGCGTGCAAACGAGGTGCACGATGGAGCTATGTGCTCCTGCAGCAGTGGCAGTAGTGGAAACTGTGCTAGCCTCGACGATGCGGCACAAATTAGTTGACACTGAGCGTAGTTATTAATGGTTCAGCCCCGCACCTCAGACAGGGTACGTCGAAAAAAACGGGAGGGCACTCACCTGTCCAGGATACAGGAAACTAGAAGATTTTCTACTTCGTTCGAGTCTATGTTGAGTTCCTGCAAACGGTGCACAACGAGAGAAATATAAGCAGACTTAACTTTGAGGCCCTCGCACAAACTGACATAAGCTTCACATCACCAATGTATGACTGCTACTTCCTTTAACCAGTTATTACGGACATGCACGCCAGTAGGACGCCCGTTATGTATCAAACTGGCAAGAGAGGGAAATTGCTGACACTGTGCCCAAATTCGCAAAGCAGGCTTCCACTTCACAAGCAGCCCTTATGCGGCACATCAACTGCGAGAAATCTAACGAACGGACTGGATGCACACTTCCTTCAAAGCCATCGAAATCTTCAGGTGTACCTCAGGCATACACGATCATGTAACAGATGCTCCTTCCACACAACTCTACTTCACTTGGCAAAAGTAGGAGATCGGTGGCTGAGTCCGTTAGCGCATTGCAATTCAGAGAATGTGGAGCGAAAGCTCGCACTGCAAAACCCAAGAATCCTGGGTTTCATTCCCGCACCTGATTGTTTCTATCTGGATGAGCATCGTACTAGCATGCGTTCACGTATCACTACTGCACAGTGCATGCTAAAGACAACAGGCTAGCAGTTGTACTGTAGTGCCCTAATTTCTCACCTATACGCCTCGCAAGTGGGCTCATTTTCGTCTTCTGCGCATGAGAAAGGAGGTAGCGGTGACGTCAGAACGCCGAGCCCTGATTGGCTGATCGCGACCCCCCTATCTGAGCGTCGTCTGCTCCTTTGCAACGTCGTCTGCTCGCAACGTCGTCTGCGTCTGTCTTACCTTTCCTACGACTTTCGGAAGTGCAGGTCTTTACGAGCGAGCTCGACTTCGCCTTTCAGAGAGGGGAGACGAAATAACTCGAGCAGTACATTGTTTTTGTCGAACAACTAGCAGATGCGCATCAAGGAGGGAAGTCAAGGGACTCGCTGGCGAGGTGTCCCGAGGCGCCGAGGTTTGTCTGCTAAGAAGCGAGAGTGCCCGCAAGTTCCCTCCCAAATACTTTTTCCCTCCTTGCGTGTGCGGCGAGACTCCTCACTCTTAAACGGCGTCGGCGGGTTGGTGCAGTTAACGTCGTCTGCTTTACGACTGCTATAGTCAAAGCGATGGCTGCTTTACCTTTCCTGCGCCTGTCGGGGTTCACCGCTTTTTCACCGGCGAGAGTCGCCGCTGCCTCGGAAAACGAGGCAATGACAAGAGGAAGAGATTGAAGGGTTCACAAGGGTCGCGCGGGCATATTCCATTCAGCACGCCAGCCGGTCGTGGGCAGACGGTCTTGGCCAAGGACCGTCGGAGCACCGCTGCGCCGCTGCTAGGCCTATCTGCCGAGCTCGCTTGGACGGGGTCAGTGGAATCGTGGCCGTTGGAGCATTTCCCGGGTGTTTGTGGATCCAGCGTTCTTGTTCGTCGTGGTTTATTTCAAGTAATTTTTACTTTTTTTCTTGCTGCTTGTAGTCGTGACGCGTGAGAAGAGCACGTACAAAAATAAACGTCCGTTGGTCGTCGTGACCAAGTAACTGAGCGACGCTGTCGGCCATGCTGAGTTGATCGTCGTAGGATTCCGTCGTAACCTGAGCAAAACTTACGATAATTTCGTTTCGTGAATACGAATTTGTTCTCACGTTTGGTCTTACGCACTCTTTCGGCGTAACATGGTTTTGTGAATCTGGCCTCTGCACTTCCGAAAGTCGCAGGAAAGGTAAGACAGACGCAGACGACGTTGCAAAGGAGCAGACGACACTCAGATAGGGGGGCCGCGATCAGCCAATCAGGGCACGGCGTTCTGACGTCACCGGTACCCCCTGCGCGAAAAGCAGACGAACTTGCCCTCCGCATAGTGCAAACGAGTGTAGCCATTGCTCAAAGGCAAACAACCATTTGCTGACTAAACACAAACCTCTAATCTGCTTTACAGTGCTCAGACAAACCCACCAGGATTGAACTTCCATGACGCATACTAAAGCCACTAATTGGGCTACAACAGTAACATCGCAGCAGCCATACTGTTGCGCTCGATCAGTGTCACCTGCTGGCCCTCACCGATCTGCCTAACAAAAAAATGCGGAAGGTGCATTCTGCACACAAAAATAAATCCCGAGGCAAAGGAGAAACAAAAAGGGGAAAAAGACAATGAAGTCTCAAAGAGCACAAGCAAAATGAAGTCTGAGACTATGTTCTGCTTGTCCTCTTTTCATCTTAAATGTGTTAGCAATTACTGCCCTGTTGAAAGTAGCAGTCTTTAGTTTGGACAGTTGAAATTTACTCTAGACTGGACCAGTTCCGCGAGGCCGCAGCGCAGTTCCCGAGGTGCCCTTTTTTGCTTAGTTTGTTCACCCGTTATGTCCACTTTTCCTCTTACGTAAGAGGGAAAGTCTTCTGACACGCTTCCAATGACGCACCGCAGGAGTGAGGGGAAGGGGATCGAGCGGCCGTGGTGGCGGCACAATGAAGCGACAACGCAAAAACCGAGCCGCAACAACGACGTCAATTGTGCGAAACCGCCGACACCCGGGAGGGAAGACTGGCTCTTCGAAGACAACGGTATGCGGATCGTTGCGAGGTTGGAATTCCTGTCCTTCGCCGAGTTGGAACCCCTGATCTAAACACCGACGCATTTCGTCGAGAATCTGTGTAGCAACAGCGGCGATTTCGGCATTGTTTTTTCCCGTTGTCTCGGTCTTTGTATCAGTACGACCGTGCAAGAGCTTGCGGCCACAATAAATCTCACTTCAATGCCTTCTGTGTTGGAACAGCCCACAAACTAAAACAGTATCCCAAGTCCAAATCAAAAACACCAAGAGCCGCATTTCAGAACCATGCCTGTGGCCAAGAGTATCCACGTACGGTATAACCTCGTTACAACAGATCAGGTTACGGCTGGCATTCGAAGTTTGGTTCATCTTCCCATCTATGCCACTGAGCCAACTTCACCTATTACAGATTCGGTAATGATGTACAATCTAATATGATGGACTATATCAGGGGGTTTGTAAGTACACCATTCCATTATAGCAGACCCCTCGACAGTAGTCATTATTTCTGACATTACGCAGCTTTGGTTCGGTAGCGGTAGCAATCATTTCACAAACTGCCCTCTTTGTATGACCCAAACTGTGCAGAGATGACCATCGGTACAGCTCAATAAAAAAGATAGATATGTATCCTAAGTTTCAAAAACCAGCTTTTTTCTAGTATATATTCACATCTTGGCAGTCTCACTAACTGGTTAGAACAGACTCCAGGTGTAATCTGCCTCAAAGTCTGCAGAAAGAGCATCTCCGTTCTGCATTCTTTCTACAACAGGCCAAAACCTTTATCACCGTCAAGGTCTGTTATAACGAGTTTATACCGTCATGCTGTCCGTTTATGCCGTCAGTATAACAGTTTACGCCGTAATACTTTGGTCGGGTCTAGTTGGTTCGTATCATTTAAAAGGTTAAAAGTGCAAACTGAAACACCGATGAAACAAGAAACAAGCACGACAAGAACAGGCGCTCAGCCAAACTGTCGTTCACCATACCGATAACAAGCCATAAACCGATAACATATCTCCAGTCTTATAGAAGCCATCTAAGAAAGACATTTCCTTATCCAGCAGAAGAATAGAAGGCATGCTCACACACTTTTCACCCGCGTTCTTGATACAGAAAGCTTCAAAGATTTCTCTGTCGTTTCATTTCCCGTTTAACAGAAATCGTCAAATCTGAAAGCGGTTCCACACTGCAACGCTTACAATGCTACGTAGGATGCCCCCTACCCAATTGTTATGTACAAAGGGCCTGTGCTCTACCGTCCCATCATTAAAACAATGTCCTGTTTGTCCAGACATATGCACGGTCACAACTGAAGGGAATTTCAAAGACCACTTGTACAGCAGAAAACACAACATTGTTGTTGTGCCGAGCACGGTGAGACAGGTGAAACAGGTTTTGGAGCAATTTTTGGAGCAGAAAAATCTGGATTTTGGAGCAGCTTAGAAGCACAAGATTCTCGTTTTGGAGCAGCAGTTTATGCATTTTGGAGCAACTTCGAAGCGCAAAACTCTACAGTTTGGAGCAGATTAGGAGCAGAAAATGTTAGAGCAGCTTATCAGAAATTTAAAACATAAAAAACCTTATATAAATCACATAAACCAGATTGTTCCTTTTTAATCATTATTTTTGTCCACCCTGGTTCCAATAAGTCGTCAGCGCCGATATGCACCGAGATGAAATATAAAAGAAAAACGGAAAAGGCCAACGCAAGTTTCATGCGCATAGATGAGGACAGGAAACACAAGCTTGCTGCAAAGTTAGGTGAGCACCAGGTACCTCAAGCTTATACGAACTGGTGCCAAAGCGCAATTGTAGTGCTAAACTTTTTATAACGGCGATTCGAGAGCATGAACAGGGAAGCACGGTTTACTACAACCAGACATCCATCGGACGCTCGTAAAAAGCATGTGCAGATAGAAAAAAACTCCCCACAAAAGTGAGTCACAAGGTAAATAGTGAATTGGTAGAAAAACTATGAGCACCACATGCACGCTAAATACGGGTGTGTGACCGATTCATTTGATTGCTCACGCACTGGAAGCACGTGTGTGATAACCGAAAGTACTCACGACGATGGCGAGGTCCATTTGGACGAGATTACGGACACGAATGAACAATTACACAATGTAGGCGCTCAATAGCACTTTTAAGAAAAGGTTTACTCGCAAAACGGAATACTTGGGTTTGCTCATCTTGATAGCCTGTGCGTCGTACCTCCCGCGGCCAGACAGCGAGACCGCGTGACAATGCACCGTTAGCATGCAGTCACAAATGACAGTGGAAAGTAGCAAAAGTAGCAGTTAAATCGGGAAAAGACCATGTATCATGGGTATAAAAGGGTACTACAGCTGAAACCTTCAAACCCGGCGGTTGCTTGCGCCACCGTGTACCCGTGCCATGTACTTTACTACAAGATTGAATGTTGCCAACCAAGCTCTCATTTCCCTCTAAATCTAGCATCACTGCAAACTTTTTTTTTTAGTTTTTGAGTACTTTGGCGCAGTGTGAAGCAATTTCGACCGATTTTGCGTTTTTGGCGCAACTAGGTGCAGAAAATTGGGTTTTTATCAAAATGACGCAATTGGCGTAGATGTCACACCCCTGCTGGCAGCTACCTTTTTTAAGTTGTGCAACGCCTTGTGCACATTAGCCCCGAGAAGATGGAGTGGCGCTACCTAGCGACTCCTTGTCGCGATGTAGTAGCAAGGATGACGACAGCTTCTCTGCTTTGTTGGTAGGACGTAGGTTGAGGTGTATCGGTTAATTTGAACGAGTTTAGGGTTGCTTTTGAACCAAATTTTTCCTTGTACTTCTGTCAAAATTAAACTCGAGCAGCGCAACAACAGTGGCGTCGCGGCCTATGGAACAAAACCCAGGGACCCAGTCTCGTGTTATTGTACCGACCACGACCAAATCGGTCGTCGTCGTGGCTTCGGAGGCTTGTCAAGTGACCAAACAGGTAGATTCTAAGACATGGTTCGCAAAAAGTTTTCTTTTTTTTCTTTCTTTCCAGCCTGTTGGAAACAAAAAGCAAATAGAAACCAATCGCGAAGATGGCCGAACCAGGCGTTGAATTTAGTATTCCGATTGCCTTTTTTTTTTTTTTTTTTTTTTTCCAGTTTGCTTGCGTAGTTTCGAGACACAGACGAAAAATAAAGTAAGATTATTTGAGCTTCACATCGAAGTGTGTCACAGCGACGAGAGCGTCCGCCACCACTACACAACACTCCGAAAATGACAAGGGGACGACGGGAGATAAGACTCACCGTCTAACCGGAAGATCTAGGTCAAAGTTCAAACTATTTATACGAAATGGATCCACTTAAAGAAAGAGGGGAGGGGGGGGGGGGGGGGGTCACGTAAACATATCTATTTAACAAGGCCGTTGGTCGTGGGCAGCGAGTAACAAGCGCCTTGCTAGGCCTTCCCACCAACTTGAGCTGTCGCTAAAGCCGTTGGGATTGTTGTCATTGCTTTCGAAACCCGTGAATCGAGCGGCTTTCACCGAGAATTGTAGTTTGAGCAAAGCAGCAAGCGCACAAAGAGCACGTAGAAGTATGCTCAGTGAGCTCCACGACGAAGTAATCGAGAGGTGTTGGCAGCCGTGAAGCTATTGTACGACTCCGTCGTAACCTACAGAGAACTTCCGATTGTTACGCTAGGCGTATTCGGATTTGTTTTTAGATTTCGTCCTACGCACATTTTGCCTGACAGCAAACACAACACAAGCTTAGCAAAGAGTTTCTGTTTCTACACACTAAAGCAAACAACTAAAGCAAAGCAAAGCGGAGAAAACACCTGGCCTCGTCGCATGGCACTGGTCACTACGTTACCATCGAGCGATCGCAGCGCTCCAATCCGGCCCGCTCGGGGCTAATAAAGGGCACCACCTGCACTGGCATCCTGTTATCAGTATGGTGAACGACAGTCCGGCTGAGTGAATGTTACTTCAATAACATCAGTTGCAAGTAGCGCCTGTCCTTCTTGTACACGTTTCTTGTTTCGTCCGTGTTTCAGCTTGCAGTTTATACCGTCATGCTTTCTGTGTATAGTGCCATGCCGCAGTTTATACTGCGGCATGAAGGTCGTCGGGCGGAAACCTGGGGTCCGCATTTGAGGACCCGGTGACCACATCAGTCGGAGACCCGTTCCAGGCATTATAGAAACCGAGATCCTCGAGAGCATGCAAGACTCACTCTGGAGATGAAAGGTATGTGAATCCTAGTGTAGGGCGTGATGAGCTTGATTAGCACCTGCGTCCGGATGTTCCTCAGGAGGTCTGCGAGGAAAAAAACGCATCCGTGAGTCGACTCCGCCCGAGCGAAGGAAGCGCGGCAACGCACGCACCTTCGATGTGTTCCCTGATGAAAGGGTCGTCCATGATGTTCCTCCGATTCGTCTTGAGGATCAGCTCAAACTCACTAATGTCGTTGTTTTGGTAGGCACTGAAATAGGATGCAAGGAACGTCCTTAACGTCACTCCTGGTAGTTATCGACTCCAAAACACTTTAGTTTGTTTAAAAGGCCTCGAAAACACAGTTAGAGAGTATTCTCAAATCAAGCTTTATTAGGCTTGATTTGAGCACGAAATAATTGTGGGTCAATTTAAATGGAACAATGCTTATGCTAAGCGGGGAAGGTAGGAGAGGGCACCGTAAAATAAAACGCAAGCACCCACCAAAGAGTCAAGATAATCATGGAAAAATGGGGATTTTTGTTAGGTCTGAGAGCAGAAAAGCGGAAGAGGCACATGGTAGGGTAAGCCCTCGTTTGATCTCACGAAACAGTGTCGGAGAGGTGTTGGGGAGGAGATCTAAGTGCTGCACCTCGAGCGGCTAACTTTACAACTACACCCATGGGAACAATGCTGACAAAGCGCTCGGCTGACTCTCTGCTGAACGCTGCTTCAGCGTTCGGCTACGTCACAATGCTGACGTAGCGTCGGCGTTCGGCTGGGGCTAGTGTTCTCCCGTCGCCCGGGGAGAGCCCCTTTTCCACGTGCACGAACGACGCAGCATGCACCATGCATCTGCCCAGCACCTGCTCAGCGCAGGGGCTGAAGTGGGTGAAGCATGCGTCCAGCCCCGACTGCTTTCGGGAAAGATTCGGCCTGTTGCGTCCCGCCAACGTCGCCCTGTTTATTGTTAGCATTTTATTTTGCTACACTGTGATCCACGCTCCATCAAGGAAGACAAAGTATAGAATGAAGTCCACAGGCAATGCATTGGGTAAACACCAAGCTCCGTCAAACACAAGCTGGACAGAGCGCCCCCTATAGTTCGATCCCCCAATAGGAGTCTGGCGACATCCCCGATTTCCAAAGCAGCTGCGTCGCCCTCGTCAAGCCCACCTTGCACTGGCGCTCATGCTTCAAGCTTCACCACTTCACACTGGTGGTCATGCATGAAGCTTCACCACTTTGCATCAACGTGCTCGGAGAAGCAAGTTTAAATAGAGTTTCCGAATCATCAGAAAGGGGGTATGAATTGCCAATGGAAATGGTACAGCACTCATCACTTTAAAATAAACGTTTCCGTATTTCATCCTCAGCTAAAGCGGACCTTTGCACTGCGGCAATGTGGCGACGTTGCCTTTCCCCATGCCTGCAGACATTAAATTTGTCTTTTCCTGGAAACATAGTTATCTCTTGGTGAAACTTCAAACAACACGATAACCTGAAGGGGGCAAAGTGATAGCGCAAGTGCTGCCATCTGCTGGAGAGCGCACAAAGCAAGCTCCGAAACCAAAACACGAGCCAAACTTGTTATCAGCCATTTTGGTTCCTGGCGGACAGCAGGAGTAACACCCGTCATTAGCAGATAAGGGGCTAAGGTCTAAAAGATGTTAAGGTCTAGAACCATGCCCACAGGGGCAGACGTAGGTGTTTCCAGAGGAGGAGGATCAGCATATTAAATGTTTGAGAAAATACGCCTCCCACGCCTATTCCCTGCCCTAAATATTAACACATGCGGAATTCAAGGCGAGGAGATCTCTACCCCCCTTCTAAATCCGCCACTGCATGTCCGCCTGATAGTCCTTTAAAGACAAACATGCACTTCGCACTTTCCCCTTTATATTTCTTCCCCCTTTCCCATGTCCTCTCCACCTTTTACTTTGCCCCAAATTGGCTCCCCTCACAGATTTGGAGATGAGGGTGCCAAGAATATATTCCCTGCAGAAAACCGACGATACCCAACATTTAAGCATGTTCACCAGACAAGGCCTTGGATACCTTAAAGAGGCCTCTGGGGTCTGGCCTTCATGCCTTTAAAGGGGTACGGAAACAAAAATTGAAATATTCAAATTTCGTTCGGAAATGAGTCAAGCATGACGGATAATAACCGTAAATGATAATCGCACGTTTATATTTTGAACGATTGGCCATATTTTTCGTTCCAAACGGTGCACTCGAGCAAGCGCTCGAAGAGAAGCGAACGGAGAGCGCGATGCGTCATGGGACATCCGGCGCAAACAAAAACGGAAAGAAAAGATCCCCCGCATTCGTGACGTAGCAAGGCTGGCGGGGTTATGAGCTTCGCCCTTGGTGGCGTTGTCAGCGTTGTGGTGGTGTCAATAGCGTCAACTCGTTACAACCGAGCCGTTCAAAGTACCCATGGGGCGACGAGCGTGTGGCTGGCCCAAGGAGCACGTAGCTTCCACCGCACTGTCAGCTTAGGGGTGAACGGGCTGAGAAAAGCAACGTTTGTCCGAGTTTTGAGCGACGGGCTAATCTTCTAGGGGGAGGATAGCTGTATCCGGGCGCACAAACGAGAGTCCGAGAAAGAGGGGAGTCCACCCTTTCCGCCTTCTTGGACGGTTTGGTTCAATGCGAGATTTGTGAGTTGAGGAGGAAAGCTAAGAAGGAAAATGTTGAAATTCCAAAGAGCGGCGCTGCTCCGAAGGAATCTGCTACGTCACGACTACGTAGCAAGTTCCACAACGTTGCTAGATCACCTCCTAGATAGGCTCCGCATGCATCCACCAGGTGCACATTGAAAGATCGTTTATTTAGCTTTAAAATTAGTTTTCTTGCGCCTTTCAACGGAAGACTGGTGTTTTTGAGGTTAGGGTGCAACATGCAACACATTCAAGCTAGAAAATAAGCGCTGGAATTTCGTTTCCCTACCCCTTTAAGGTCTTTAAAAAGTTAAGGCCTTGAAGCATGCCATGCTGACAAGACCTCTGAGGTCTTAGTCTTTAGGGGGGGATACTGCCCAGAAAAAAAAAATTTATACAAAAAAAGTCGATTTTGAAAAATAACATTTACATTTACCAACATCTAGAGAGTATTCCCAAAAAGTTCAATTAATTTACACTACATAGTTAATTTTTTATAAATTATTTTCTGTCCACCTTAGCTAAAGAAAAGATAGGGTTTGGAGCACTTTGAACGCATTTTTCTCCGTTACACTTTTTGGTATAAATTCCCTTTTAGTCAATCTATCTTTTTTTTTTTCTTTATTTGTTTGGCGGGTTTTTCCGCCCAGGGGGCAGAGATAAAGGCGTGAAGCCTGACAGAGTCTCTGCCCCCCAACAGTTCAACAGTAAACAGTGCAATAAATATATTCAGCAATTGGTATACTCAGTAAAAATAAAAAAGAGGACAGAATGAAACAGCTACTTTAACATTCAACATTGTGAATTGTAAAATGAAATGAAACGGCACAATAAAACAACTAGCAAAATCGCATGTTACACAAAAAGCGTGATTCGAAGCGTAGAACAATTGTAACGTCGTATGACATAGAAGCATCATATCGCTAATGGGACATTCCCTACCAAAGGAGACGGCAATTTTCGTCATATTTTGGATATGCTTTAAAAAAATAATATGAATAAAGACACGTCTGAAAGTAAGGATGGCTAAGTTTGAGGGCTGATTTACGTTTATTTTTGCTGACGTCATGCTCCAAAGTGCGGGGAATCGGAGAAAACCTCCTGTACTTCAAAACATTGCTGAAAAAAAGCTGTTTTTACCACATAATTTTACGTTTGCATGCAATCGAGCACTAATATATTCTATCTTACCGTGAAAGTAAAACACCTTACGCCGCCATTTTGGGTCCAGACAGGCACTCCAAACCTAAGCAAAGTTTTAAGATTGCTTGATTTTTTTTAGTCAACTTGAAATTAAAGTTTGATTAAAAAACTTTTTTCACTTATTTGTCTGAACCTTATGCCCGACTAGGTTGCATTACAATTATAAAAAAATCATTCGGACAGTTTTTAATTAAATGGTGAATATGTCACTTTCTTCAAAAACGGCCATATAGAGGGTAAAAAAAAGCCATGTGGGCAACGGTGCTCGCATTTTCTGAAATAGCCGAAAGGTTAACCAACCCCCTCTGTACAACATATCAAAAAATTAGAAAAGTACTTTTTGATATTTTGAAGAACTTTTTTTTTAAATATGAGGCAGAACAACATCGCCTCCAGGTGTCGACCTCGCCGGCAACGCACGCCGTCGTCTGGTACGGTCGAGTGAAACACTGCACGGGGAACTTAATTTCGTTAATTATATTTGTATAGCTAACGCTAAAAATCTTGACATTATGACATGTCTATTTATAGTGACTAGAAAGTGCATAATTTTTTTTTGGCTCTAAACAATATGTCCGGGTGCGCTTGCAAGTTGAATAGCGACAACTCGAAATATTGTTTGGGATACTTTTTATCAAACCCGAAACAAAGCACATTTGTAGCTCACCGAAATTTCTTTTTCTTATGTACATGAATGTGATATATAGTGCAGAAATACTATATACAGATGTCACTCAGAAAAGGCCTCAATATACCAAAAAGGGCAAGCGAATTTAGGGGTTTTCGATAGGAGCACAACACGGATATAGGGGAGACATATGTTACAAGTGGTAAACACGCAACATGCTTCTGTTGTGTTATAACCTTCGAATGGCCGTTTGCCTGAATATCCACTTTTAATGTTCTGCTTCTTCCAATGTTTCACTCTATGTTTTTCAGTTGCACTATGTATTTGTACCACAATACCTTTTCGTTGGAGAGGAAGCCAAATCACCGTTATCGCTCGGCATCGTTGACGATCTCCCGCGTCCACTATCTCATTTTTTACAAGCAAACGCAGTATGAACGAAAAGTGAAGACGCACCGTCTGCTAACCAATTCTGACGAACCGTCTGCATTCAGAAACTCGGTTAGCAGACAACGGCTTTGTCTCCCGTCATTTCAGCACATGTAAAGTGGAATTAAAACCATCAAATTAGCGTGCCAAAAGAATATTATTACGTGGTAGCTAAAATAACACCCACATTCATCGTGCAGGAAGAGTTTTGCATGCGAATTTAAAGACATCGCAGCAGACGGATCACACCGGTGACGTTCCAGACGTGCGCAGTGTTCTAGCCTATGACATGAAGTGAAAGCTAATGACACTGATATTCTAAATGTGATATAGTATTTCTGGACTATATTTTATATTTATTTACATAAGAAGAAACAAAAACGCCGGTGAGCTGCAAATGTGCTTTGTTTCGGCTTTGATAAAAAGTATCCCAAACAATATTTTGAGTTGTCGCTATTCAACTTGCAAGCGCACCCGGACATATAGTTTAGAGCAAAAAACAATATGCACTTTCTAGTCACTATAAATAGACATGTCATAATGTCAAGATCCTCAGCTTTAGCTATACAAATATAATTAACGAAATTAAGTACCCCGTGCAGTGTTTCACTCGACCGTAGCAGACAACGGCGTGCGTTGCCGACAAGGTGGACGCCTGAAGGTGATGCCGTTCTGCCTCATATTTAAAAAATAATTTCTCCAAAATAACAAAAAGTACTTTTCCAATTTTTTTTATATGTTGAACACATGGGGTCGGTTAAACTTTCGGCTATTTCAGAAAATTCGAGCACCGTTGCCCACATGGCTTTTTTCTACCCTCTATTAGGCCTTTTTTCAAGAAAGTGACATATTCACCATTTAATTAAAAACTGTCTGAATAATTTTTTACTACTATTGTAATGCAACCTAGTCGAGTATAAGGTTTATAAAAATAAGTAAAAAAAGTTTCGTAGTCAAACTTTAATTTCAAGTTGACTAAAAAAAATCAAGAAATCTTAAAAATTTGCTTAGGTTTGGAGTGCCTGTCTGGACCCAAAATGGCGGCATAAGGTGTTTTACTTTCAAGGTAAGATAGAATATATTAGTGCTTGATTGCATGCAAACGTAAAATTATGTGGTAAAAACAGCTTTTTTTCAGCAATGTTTTGAAGTACAGGAGGTTTTCTCCGATTCCCCGCACTTTGGAGCATGACGTCAGCAAAAATAAACATAATTCAGCCCTCAAACTTAGCCATCCTTACTTTCAGATGTGTCTTTATTCATATTATTTTTTTCAAGCATATCCAAAATATGACGAAAATTGCAGTCTCCTTTGGCATGGAATGACCCTAATATAAACATAAAATAAAAAGTTTTACACGAAAAAAAAAAGTGAGAAGGACACAGCATAAAATAGGACTGATGGCCGCCATTTAGTTTAGCAATGAAGAATGATCGAGTATATCTCAAGAGCCACATTTGCAGTCAAATATAAGTACATAATAAAAATAACAACTTAGCCTACATATTACACAACTGAGTAGCTGATACCACTGCCCACAAGAAAGCTCCGGCACTGTTTCTTGAAGGCATAAAATGTTTTATTACAATCTATAGTCATGTCTGTTCTGTTTAGCATCTTGGTTATCTGATATGACAAAGCAGTGCGGCCGTGATTCGTTCTTATTGAAGGCATCCTTCGCTTTGGGTCTCGTAGTTGGTAAGGACCTAAACTCGCTTTTGGTGTGAAGCAGGCACGTAGCCAGGATTTTGTTTCGGGGGGAGGGGGGAGAGGAGGTCCCAGCAAAATGAAGATTTCGGGGGGGGGGCCCGGGCCCCATGGGCCCCCCCCCCCTCGATACGTGCCTGGTGTGGAGTATATTCTGTGTTTGTGAATCCATTGTAAGAGCTTAAAGTAGTATACTTTGTCTGCCTGAAGCATATTATATTTGATGAATAGTGGTTGGGTTCTTATGTTTCTAATACTGTTGTTATAATTTTCGCACATGCGAAGAATCCTCTTCTGCAAGGTGATGAGTTTGACATAGTTCAAATTGATCGTCGTCCCCCAAATTAAGATGCCGTAACTGATTTTAGAGTAGAACAAAGAATAGTATGTCTGTTTTGGCCAAGTGGGCAGCAAGTTTCGTATTTTGTATATACTTCCCATAACACAAGATAATTCACCTTTGAGTTTATTCACGTGAGTGTCCCATGAAAGGTCCTCAGTAAACCATACACCGAGAAATTTTTGTTCCGACACTTGCTCAAGCACAGTGTCTTCAAATTTTAAGCTTATGGGGCTGCAGTCGAGTTTATTTATTGGCTTAAAAATAATATACTTAGTTTTGCTTGTATTTAGTTTTAAACAATTTGTTTGTAACCTGTTGGATAGCTTCAATAGGTAGACACTTGCAGCATTTTCTAGGCATTTTTTCGTCACTCCAGAAAAGAATATGTTGGTATCGTCTGCATTCATTATTAGATCGGGGGAACTGGATATAGTTGTTATATTATTAACATATACACCTTTTTCGTTTAGCCTCGGACCCAGCCACGTTGTCCCCATATCCGGTATGCGTTCCGAAAAAAAAAAAGCAAGAGATAACAACACCGAACAAGTAAAAAAGTATAGAAGGCTCATAACAAGAACGACTTACGGTTGCAATTAAAATGTTAACACGTTCTACTGACGAGGCAAGAAGAAAGCCATGTTTTCACGCATACCGGAAGTGCCAGAACTGAAGATGGCGACGCCCACGTAGGAAAGGTGTATACAAGAAAAAGAAGTGGACCTAATATTGACCCCTGAGGAACACTATGCTGTATTTTAAGTCTATTTGACGATTTGCGGTTTATTAGTACATATTGGTAACGATCTGCAAGATACGTTTCAATTAATTTTAGAGCTACTCCGTGCACACCGTAAATTTCAAGCTTTCTAAGTAAAATATAGTGCTGCACAGTATCAAAAGCTTTACTTAAATCTAAGAAGAGACCAAGAGTAAATAATTTGTTCTCAATATTTTCAACTATTTTATCCTTTATGTTAAGAAGCGCTAGCTGCGCAGATTTTTGCTTTTGAAAGCTGTATTGGGACTGCGTTATTATATTAGGCTTCTCAAAAGAATGTGGTAATCTGTCAGCAATCACACCCTCAAATATTTTAGAAAAAACTGGGAGAACTGAAATAGGTCTGTAGTTATTAATGTTTGTCTCAACACCTCCTTCATACACTGGAGTGACCCTGGCTATTTTTAGCTCGTCAGGGAAATCACCAGACTGAAGCATCTTATTTACTATATTCGATAGAACTGAACTAACTATGGTCACAGTGTACTTAATAGGTAGGGTTTTTATTTCATCTATTCCAGTGGCGACGTCATTTTTTAGGTTTCTGATTATTTTATCAATTTCAAATGGTGTCGTTGGAGTAAGCATAATCGACCCAATTTGGTTTCCTGCGTCAATACAGTCATCTATGTTGGAAGCCCTCCCAGTGTACGCACCCATGCTAATAAAATGTCTATTCATTTCATCGCCAAGTTCTTTCCCAGTGACACGTTTATTATCTATTAGTATTTCTTTCAGATTACATCGTGCCTGCTCTCTATTTGTGAGTTTGTTTACCGTGTTTCACACTTCTCTATGGTCATTGTGTATACGTAGAAGTTCTTTTTGATAGTATTCGCATTTCACTTTTTTTTAGGTTGGCATTCAGTTTGTTTCTGCATTTCTTGAACTCGATAAGCAGCCGCGGATCACGATGCTGAATAAAGGCATGATACTTGGCATTTTTTTGCCTTATTCTTCCATATGGTCTCTAGTCATCCAAGGCTTTCTCATTATTTTTACATTTTACATTTCACTTTACGTTCCTGAAGAGGAAAAGCTGCATTATAGTCCGACTTTCTTATAGTCTGTCTGACTTTCATCAGGAAACTTTTATAGGCATTTCTAGGGCTGCACTCAGCGTAAACGTCATCCCACGTTTCTTCTTCCATAAGGCAGCCGAAAGTTCTTAGCGTTTCCTCATTAATAGTGCGATACCAAAACGTCTCTATGTCTTTGTTATTTTCTCTAGCAGAGGAGGACTCTAGGCAGAAGATTGGAAGATGGTCACTAATATCACATATGATGGCACCTGCTGTAATATGACGAGTGTCGGTATTCGTTATGCGTATGTCAAGGTATGTGGCAGTGTCTGCAGTTATTCTAGTGGGCAATGTTATCAAATTGCTGCAAGCATACTGGTTGACAATATCGCGAAAATTTTGAGCGTGAAGATCATCGGAAATTGTGTCTATATTTATGTCGCCAAGAATAAAGGATGGCACAGATAGCGATCCATGGAAAGACAGTGCATTATCAAGAAAGGTCGTACATTCATATATATTACCCGAAGGTGGCCTGTATAAAGCCAGAACAACAGTATTTGATACCTTAACACACAAGCTTTCAATGTTTGCATCAATTTTAGACAGGTCATCTACAACCTCATGCTGTAGTTTATCTTTAATATAAATAGCAATACCGCCACCCCTTTTCTTATCTCTGCTCATGATTTCTCACTTATAACCCTCGATGATTGGCGCCATGTTCTCTTTTGTCAGCCAGGTTTCCGCAAGTGCTATTACATTAAAGCGCACATTCAACGAATGCAAAAATACTTCTAGGTTATCAACTTTATTCTTTATGCTTCTTATATTTACATGTATTGCTGAAATATGGTGTTTACCTTCTTTGTACTTTTCATTCAACGCATTGTAGTCATAATAATAACAATCAGGTAGGACAGTTTCCATTATTGAAGTGTCATGTGCACTCCAAAGTACTAGCTTAGTTTAATTCACAATTTTTTCCACATCAAACATGCTAGTAATTCGGATTGCGTTGGCATGTTCCTCCTTTCGCGCAAACACTTTCCCCCCGATGACCATACAAATTTCCACCCAACAAGTTTCTTTTGGGCGATCGCAATTCCCAGTAGCTTTTTATTTGCACCGGTTAAATGCTCATTTACATATATGAGGCTGGGGCTTCCGCCATAGTCGAGGTCTTTTGTTGTCAGTCTTTGTTTTTTCCTTTTCTGCAAGACCGCATTGCATTTGGACCGTCGCACGAAGCGGACGATTATGTTTTTTTTCTGATGTTCTGAATGTGGGTATGCGATGGCACACATCAATTTCAGAGTCTGAGATTGAAGGCCCGTTCACACTCTTGCGACCGAGTTCGACCGAGAGAGACCAGACCGGTTTTTAAGCCTCTTGCGATCTCTTAGGACCAGCTCCGCTGCAGCGGAGCTGGTCCTAAGAGATCGCAAGAGGCTTAAAAACCGGCAGAGCTGGTCCTAAGAGATCGCAAGAGGCTTAAAAACCGGCCTGGTCTCTCTCGGTCGAACTCGGTCGCAAGAGTGTGAACGGGCCTTGATTCGTTCAGAATTGTCCCTATTATTTTAACTATGTCCTATGCATCACCTTCCTCTGGTACGCCCTTTATCTCGAGGTTGTTGGACCGCTGATACTGTCCTAGTTCTTCGATTTTAGCATTTAGCTTACGGCTTTCAGCGGTCAATTCTTCATTTTTTTTGGATACGTTCTGGACCTCTTTCCGAAGTTCCTTTATTTTGTTTTTTAATCTCTGTCACCCCGTCGCAGGTGTCATTACTAGTGATGGGTCAAACTTTTGCCGAATCAAAAGTTTGGCGCCGAGTCTCGGGATTCGGCAAAACCAAACTTTTGCCGAACTTTTTTAAAGATTCGGCAAAGATTCGGCAAAAATACACTGTTACCAGACTTAACGTTGATATTTCGTTTTTTCTGGCGAAAAAGGGTTTTGTTTCTTTTTTCTTTACTTTAATGCAACATGTAATGCATGTTGACGTAGTTATTACTACATAAGGTGATATTCTACAAGATAATTGTATCGGTGTCGTTTTTGTTTGTTTACTGGCAATTTTAGTGACTCCTTGCAGAAGTGGCATGACAACGAGGTTGGAAGCGAGCGTGGCGCAGTGGCGCAGTCACGAATCACGCTATGAGAGTTTCGGTTTTGAGTCATCATCAGCGCAAGCCTGCATGTGTGTGTAACACCGACCTCCATGGTGTACATTGTTAAAATGAAGGCAATAACGCTGCGTTCTTGCTTTCTCTGGGAGTCACCGTTTTGTGCGCGAAAACGAATGCAACGGTTGCTGAGCCTTCACCAGAAGAGAGAATAATAATATTGTACATATGCATGTTTTTCGATTTGAGTCACTTGACGTCAGCTTTGCATGAAAGTGCGTCCCATATTCGCAACATCTCGTTTTTAACTTTTAAAATGCCAGTTTCTGGTGTTAGGACCACGACCAATTCTAGCTATTTAGGACACACACTAACGTTTCGGAAGATAGGGAGAGTTAGGAATGTCGGATGTGCAACGTCGAGCATTATAGTTCTGTGTTTAGTTTTATGCAGATACATGAAAATCGTGAAATAACACTAATTGAAAAAGCAATATTATTTTGTTTTGGAACACACTACTCCTGAGCCGAAAACAAAATTGTTATAATTGCGAGGAGTGCTTTAGAGTAATTGTCGGCCAATGTTTCAGCATGCACCGCATCATTTGTCACTTGTGCAGTGGACTGCGTAAATAGCTGGTCGATCTTCTATTCTTGAGGCAGAAAATATTGAAGAGAACCACACTCGCTCACAAACGCACAGTTATCGTGTTGCCTACCAGTGGCGTCACGAGGGTCAGCGGCACCCGGGGCAGTAGCCCCCCCCCCCCTCCCCCCCCGCTCTCGTGGCCGGCCGCGACACCCCCCTGAGCCCTGCACCTGGGGCGGTCCGCCCCCCCCCCCCCCTACCGCCCCCCCTCCCCCCTACCACCCCCCCCCCCTTGTGACGCCACTGTTGCCTACCCCACACCGCGCCGTAACCGCTGGTTGTACTACACTGCACGATGGTAACCGCACGACTGCACGGCGTCCATTTGCAATCCATGGCCCCGTTGGCCCCGTCGCGTTCCCGCACGTGCGCTGACATTTGCCGAATTTTTGCCGAATCTTTCCCGAACTTTGCTGAATCAGAAGTTCGGCAGATTCGGTCCATCACTAGTCATTACAGTATTTGACACTCTCTTTTAGGGCTTTAAAGTCCACTTTCATCTCTCGTCTCAGCTCATCGAGAGTTTTCCCAATGTCGTTTACTTTTTTAGTCATGTCAGCGACACCCGACGTCACCATACTTCACACACTCAAAAACAGACAAAACAGACAAGGCTCATTCTTCACCTTTCCTGACTGAAATTTAATAAGGAATGCAACTATGGATCTTTTTTGTCACTTTACGGATGTCTTTTATAAAAAAATGTTGACTTTTCGTCGAAGACACAGAAGACTAAAACGTTTACCAATTTTGCAGAAGAGAAAATTTATAGAAATAAATGACTTTTTAGAAAAAAGCATTCCATAGCCACACCCTCCAGGCATTCTGTTACATATCTAGCAAATAAAAATCTTGAATATGGTGATAGTTTTCTGACGACAGATTAACTAAACAATGTAGGCGTGTTGCTGATAGAAGCTACTCTAATTTCCTTTTCATTTAACCGACAGACCTGAAATTTTGTTATACACCCTCTAGCATGACCACCAGCCTATCCTGTAAATTTCATTAATTTTAAGACAAGGGTTCAAAAGTTGACCCCCCTAGGGGTTGTGTCCCCTTAAGGTCCTAAAGACATTAAGGCCTTTAAGCATGCCCACTTGACAGGGGCCTCTAAGGCACTCCAGGCACACCCACCTGACGAGATTGGTCATGGCCAGGATCTCAGGGTCGTTCTTGTACGGCTTGGCCTCCTGCGAGTCGAAGGGGTTGATGCCAGACTTCATGAGCATGTTGGCCAGCACCAGGTACTTGAGGCAGGTCGTCCGCCTCGGACTGCCAGACTCGTCGTAGTTCTTAAAGGCCTCAAAGAAGTCCGTGTGGGCCTTCTCGTACTCCCCCTCCCGCAGGTGCATCTTGCCCCCGCACTCCCGGATGACGCCCATGATGAGCGGGTGCGGGATGGCCGACTTGATGTGCAGCGACTGCTCGTACAGCTTCTTCAGCTTCTTGTTGTTCTTCTGGGCCGTGTACATCTGGATCTCCAGGGCGTAGATCTCCAGCAGCTGGGTGCCCTTCTTCAGATCGTCCGCCCCGTCGTCCGTCTGCAAGAAAGCCGTCGTCATCGAGAGGGATGACGGAATCGACACTTCCAAGCAAGGAACGGTCGGAATCAACCCAAAGCTGAACGCACGACAGTCTGCCTGTCTTCGGGTCATCAGCGCTGTCGTTCGTCTGCAAGGAGGCCGCCGTCAAGAAAGGGACTATGGAATCGACACGCTCGGCAAATCTGCCGACATGCCACTAAAAGGCCTACGGCAGGGGCAAGGTATAGTCACATCTTCATATGAAGCTGCACACACAACAGCCCGCCATTCTTCGGGTCATCCACCCCATCGTCCGTCTGCCAGATGTCATCCCTCCACTTATTCCTTGTCCTCCTCCTAAGCATGCACACTCTTTTACCTCCACTTCTTGATCTCCCGCACTTGCCCATCATTGCGATTGTGCCAAACAGTCACCAAACAAGCTACACCAGCACGTCAGTCACCTTGGCACTTAAGCACTGTTCACACGCTAGCAACCGAGTAGGACGGAGAGAGACAAGGCCGGTTTTTAAGCCTCTTGCGGCGTCTTAGGACCAGATGCACTGCTGCGGAGCTGGTCCCAAGACGTCGCAAGAGGCTAAAAAACCGGTCTTGTCTCTCTCCATCCTACTTAAAGGAGCTGTGCAACGATTTTAACGTTGAAAGAATTGGCATCTTCTGCTTTTGATACTGTTCACCTTGTCACAAATGACAGAAAACACACCTCCTTTCATCGAAATGTTGCGATTTCGCCGCGTAATCGCGAGGTAAAAATTAGAATATCCCCTGACCTGCAGCCGCGAGCGGCCATCATGGGAAACACGCGGCGTGACGTCACTTGGGTAGTTGTAAAAAAAGATAGCAAGTTCTGCAAATACCTGCTCGATAAAGGGTATTTTTTCCATAAATATTGTCGTCCCAACAACATAAATGCTTTAAAAACATAGTATCATTGACAAAAATGTTTATTACACATACAGTGTTTTAGTGGCGCCATCTACCCGAGGTCAAGAAAACCGTCAGCTCGAGCAGCGTCAGCGGCTAGCACGAGGAGCCGAACGAGCGCGTTGGTTTGGTTTTCCGCCGTGTCGATCTCGACTTCGAACGTTGCCGCTCGGCAATGCCGACCGGGTGCTCTGTTCTCCTGTGTCCTAACCGGACTCCACAAAGCCCTCTTGTCCGTGCTAAAAAGCTCCTGTTCCATCGTTTACCGCGCGAAGAACCTCTCAGGGGTCCGGCGTCCCCGCGTACGGAACGAGCCCCAGTGACTCGCTGTACTCCAGCATCTGGAGCTCGACCTCGTTGAGCTCGCCTCTCCAGCAGCCGGTGGCCATGTTGATCGCGTGTCGCAAGCATGTGGTGACGCGGTCACGTGGTCGTGAGCGGATGAGTTCTCGCCGCTCACTGATGGCGTTAGAGAGAGGAATTTACCGGAACCCCGCACCTACTCCAGTGACGTCACTGCGCACGTGACCCGGGAGACGAATGTACGAGTTGAGAGGCGGCAAAAAACTGGATCTTTTTCATTTTTTTAAATAAAAACTAGGGTATCCAGGCAAAATCTGTTTTCTGTAGTTCACTGCAGAAGTGTCAGGCATCAACTTCCACAATTATTTAAGCAAAGCCCTGAAATTGTTGCACAGCTCCTTTAATTGCAAGTGTGTGAACGGCACTTTAGAATCATTGTTGCCAGTTTGCCTCATGCTTTATCTGAAATTGGAGGAAAGCCATTTTCCGTCCTCCAAAAACATTAAAACAGTCCACGACAGAGCACCTAAAGCTCACAAAGTCGCCATCTCGTGTCGCAATATTTGCCAGTTGTGCTCGCTGTGCACTAAGTACCGAAACGGTGGCGCATGCAAAAAAAATAGAGGACTCCAAAAATAGCACACTTGAAGTACAGCTTACTTAATGGCCAAAGTTCTAAGATGGCGTGCGGCGCTCTTCGAAGGATGTTGTCACTTTTACCACACAGAGGGGCTTTTGTATGGTGCCAGGAATGCCTCTTCAACCGGTGCGTTTACTGTCCAATTTGGCCCATGCATTGGAAGCGTCCCAAAATGGCGACAAATTGTATCATACGAGCCGGCACATCATGCCGTCGGACACTGTGACCCCAACGGTCGGCCATACGAGTTCCGGCAAACGCTGGGTTCGTTCAATTCGAATGCACCAACGCAGAAAAGTGTGGTGCAATATGGTTCTGGTTGTGTTTTGAGATGAGCTGCACTTGTAAATCGAATACGGCGGTGTGCACAGAGTGCAGCTGGTGCAGGTAAATCTGACGAGTCCCGTGCGAACTAAAGTCACTGGGTCCGGGAAAAAGTAGTGCCAAGCTCCCCGTATGGTCGCCATTTTGGTGCATGGAATGAGCAGTTTCTCCCGGACGTCTCTATTCTCGGTGAGCCAATCCAAATTCCAAATTGCTTTATAAAGACCTCTCTTGCACACTGAGATTTCGTTATCCACACACTGACGAAGCAAGGGCAAATCTTCGCGCTGCTACCATGTACGGCGTGGTGCTTGCCGTCATTAAAAACAATTTTCCCGTCTCGACATACGCAAGAACAATATCATTGAAAGAGAATCGTGATAAGCATGATTGCTAAGCTGATAGCATAAACAGTGTCAAAGACGGTTACATCGGCGAGGAACGCTTTCGCTATGATTCCGCTCTGTGGCGATCTCGGCACAACCGGTTCACAGCGACCCTCTTGAAGCTTCCCAGATTTGAAAGGACCAAGCCTGTGACCGCCGTGGCAACGAAGCCCGATCGGCCGATCGCCTTGCGAGGTTTTGGTTGTTTGTATTGTTAGCGTCTGTACGAGTCCGTCTAGCAGGCAGGGAAGGCAATAGCGCTACCTTCCCAGGATCTAGCGACTTTAGTACGAACAAGAATGAGCTTCGCTGTGGTTGTGGCAACCCAATTCTTGGATGATGAAGCTTCCCCGGGCCGTCAAGCTGTCTGTCTATGCTGGAAAAAGCGGTGGAGAAACTGCATCGTGACGTCGCCGGTGGGAGGAGCCTAATCTCCATCGCCAACAAACTGTGGCGATTGAGTTGAAACTACATTGTTTTTCTTTTCCCTACAGGGAATTTCGGAGAATCGCGAAGTGGGCTAGCGCACGCCAGCTTGGAGCACGTGGAGCGAAAGCTCGCGCTGCAGAACCCAGGGATCTTGGGTTCAATCCCCGCCCCTGCCCGTTTCGATCTGGATGAGCATCGTACCGGCGTGCGGTCGTGTATCACTACTGCGTGGTGCACGTTAAAGACCCCGGGCTAGCAGTCGTACTGCACTGGCTAAATTGCTCATCTACAGTGGATAACAATGTCGCCATATTCAGGCGGACTAACCTCCTGCTGTATAAACAACTAACGACAAATTTTACTTTTCGACTATGTTTGACTGCGTTAGTGCAACTTCTCTCGTGCTGCACGAGAAGGAAAAAATGTTCCTTCGGGAGTTAAATTTTTGGTGAAGTGGGAAGCAAAAAAAGAAGAAAAGAGAATGTTTCCCTCAAGTTGGGTTCGTAGTAGAAGAGGAGGAAAAAGAAAATCAGTTGTTAGTCCCACGGTGTGTATGGTCTTTTCTTGATGTGTATGTTTATTCTAGTTCAGCTGGCCTTACCTGAAGTAGTTGCTTTAAAATAAAGTATATATCTCTCTCCCTCTACCTGAAGTATGAACGAACTAGCTCAACTTAAGCCTGTTACCGTTGCTTGCTTGGATTTTCGCTCAGCCAAATCGCTTATATGGGGTGCACTCAAATGAAAACACAATCGTGTAAGAGTATTTAGAATATTTATCGATCACGCCGCTGAACTTGCATCGCTCGAAGAACTTCCTTTTTGTGAGCGCCTTCTCTGCTTGAGTTTGTTGGAAACACAGCCACTTCGATCCGAGGCAATCGATGATAGCGTTGGTGACATCACCAAGTACGCGATTTACAGAGCACTGGTGAACACCAATGTTTTCGTCAGTCCTGACGGTTCCCTGGAAGCCGGCAGCGGCGTAAAAGCGTAGAGCTGCGAGGACTTGTTGTTCGACCGTCAGCACACGGGGCCCTTCAGGACAACGCTGGAGCTTTCCGTGAAGCTGGTCGCACAGCCAGCGAGTAACCCCTTTGGTCAGCCGGTTTTCGCTCACAAACCTCGCATCGCTCGTCTCGAAAGCATCCCGGTGATCTCTAAACACTCGATCCGCTGGCGAACTCAACAGTAGAGATGCATATGTTAGGGCCGCCATCTTTTACGATGCAGATTGATCTCTGGCTTCGTCTCGACCACTCAGTTAACTGCATCGTAAAAGTGCATCGTGACGACATTTTGACGTCACCGCCAACTGCATCATTTTACGAGGATAGCTCGAACTGCATAGGGAAAAAGTACATTTCAACGTCATGTCACGTGCCCCGAGAGAATAGCCAATCAGTGCCCGATGCAGTTTTCTACATCATTTAGTTTGCGTTCCAGCATAGATAGACTGGACAGCGGCCTGCAGCGGAACAGGCGTCTGTCACCTACACCACCGCTGCTATGATGCCGCCAGGATCACAAGGGGCGACAGCATGACCCTTCTTTGACGTCGTAGGGCGAATATCGAGGAACCACGTTGGATGCACTAAACACACCAGTCAGGGATGCCCCAGGGGTTCGACGGTCACAACTGAACAACATTTTGGCGGGAACATCTCACCGACGTACAAATGGCAAGGGGGCCCTGCGGCCTCTGACGTGCTTGTCATTAGTCATCCACCTGTCGACGTCAGCTAGTGCACGGCGGCAGAACAGCTCGAGAATTGCAAACGAAGTACGAGCTGTCAATGGCTTCCAACGTGAAATAACAGACAATCGAAATTTTAGCCCGCGTCCAATCTCGCTTCGCCGCAGCGCTCGGTTAGTAGCAGACGACCAACTTTCCTTATTTTTCGGTCTGTTAGCAGACGCACGTGCGGTGTTTTCTTGTTTTCTTTTCGTCTTTTCTTTTCGTCTGCGAATGGCGCTTCGAAGCAGACAAACCGCGTTATTCACTCGCATTACCAGACGAATCGTCTACGAACGCGAGAGGCAAATTAGACTTCGCTCTCGCTCTCACGGTGACCGAAATCGGACCCCAGGCAGCTTAGCCTTGGGAACACCCACCTGGCAGGACTGGTGCAGCTGCTTGAGGATCTTGGCCAGCTTGTTGAACTCGCTGCGGTCGAAGTAGAGCTTGCCCAGCTTGGTGTTGGTCTTGAACCAGAGCCGGTCATTCTTGGCGTCCTTCAGGGCGTCCAGGGTGGTCTCGTAGAACTCCTGCAGCAGCTCCATCTGGTGTCAGTCACCGGAGGGTGACAGAATCATCAAGTCATGGCAGCTAAAAGAGAGTCGCTACGTCCCTGGGAGGGAGCGATCTCGCATGCTGCAATGCCTCTGTGGCGGCCAAGAGTAGGGGACGACGACAGGTACAAAGGACACCGGAGCTTGCGCAAGAAGGAGGAGCTCGAGCGATACTCTAATGGCAGTATGAACCTGATGGCACGACTACAAAACGTCCTCAAGTAGAATTCAGGCATAAAAAATATTGTGTATATACACGTTTGCCAGTCCGGCTTCACTGCACCACCATCTTGCTCAGTTGGGGTGCGCTTGAACGCGTCAAATCCGATTACAACGCCTTGCAAGCCTTCGTAATCGGATTATGACACGTCCAAGCACACCTTAACTAAGTAAGGTAGTGCCGCCCTGACGCCGGACTTGCAAACGTGGATACCCCATTGAACAGGAATAAGCAAGTAAATTGGTGTGTGCAGTGTTTATACAGCCTGAAGTTAGTCTGCATCAGTGGGCGTCTGGTGTCTCAGCAGTAGATAAGCAATTTAGCCAGTGCAGTACAACCGCTAGCCTGGGGTCTTTTAACGTGCTCATGCAGTAATGATACACGACCGCACGCCAGTACGATGCTCATCCAGATCGAAACGGGCAGGGGTGGGGATTGAGCCCAGGATCCTTGGGTTTTGCAGCGCAAGCTTTTGCTCCACTTGCTCCGAGCTGCTGTGCACTAGCCCAGTCGGCCACCGATCCAAACGGGTGTGTATTGAAACTTTTCACAAAGGTGTCTTTCTGTGGTGCATTTATCATAGCTTGATACATGTAGGTTTCAGAAAAAAAAAACAAAAAAAAAACAACATTAGGCCTAAAAAAACTATTTTTCTACCCGCAGGCAGGAAAATGGCAAAAAAACTTGTGGTTTATGCTGCCGCTCACAGATGTTACGACATAAAGCAAAAAAGTGAACGCTCCTTTGAGATGAACACCCGAGAGCAGATCTGGCAGAGCCGAGCATGTGGCACCGTCTGCGAGTAGCAGCGTTTTAACCAGACGGTTTTTGTTGTTTTTCCTCCTCGTGCATAAAAAAAAAGGGGAAGGGGGTGTTTTATTTTTTTTTTCTTCTGAAACCTACACTCATAAAATTTGGGTAGGATAAATGCACCACCCAAAAGACAACTTTGTGAAAAGTTTCAATATATCAGTTTATATATATGAATTGTTTTAAATATATGTGCCTTTTTGCTGACTACTGCCGTGGAACTATATTCCTCAAGCTCTTCTTTCTCGCAAGGGCTGGTTACCCTACCCTTTAACACTCGCCATCTTCCTCTTTTGGCTGCTACAACTGAAAGCGACGCTGTACAAAAGGTTTTTTTTGTTTTTTAAAGTGCCTGGATTGTAAGTGTACATAACAAAAAAATGTGTCCCCAACGAAAAAATATTTTTCCTCAATAATTAGGTTGAATCTTTTGAGTATCACGACCTGCTTCTATTGGGTGCTTGTATTTTGAGACGAGGTGCCCAAATAGAAGCGTGTTACGGAGAACCACACCCCACTCAAAACGAGTCTTATAATGCAAATGTTGCACTAAAGTGACCTCTTTTCTTTTTTTGGGGGGGTTCTTTTGTGAGATATGTATGCAGTTCCGGTAGTTAAAAAAAAAAACTGTGGGGGGGAGTTCAGTGTCTTTGGGAGCGATTTTGTCCTATCGAAGCACTTCACGTGAAAAGTTTGCTGAGAGTTCAAAGACACTTTAAGGCAAAAGAGGTGACTTTCATAGTAGCAGTCATTAATGTGTGGCATCTTGACAAAAGAAATATTAAATAATACATATTTACAGACACAGGCGAGCGAGCTAAAACAACTTGGCTCGAAGCAATGTGACATAGTGGGAGTTCCTAAAACCGGGTTCCTCGAGTTCTAAAACCTTCTTTTCAAACTTAGGTGCAGTTTGAAGAATCCCTAGTGCTGTTAAAAAGGACTCCGGCAAAATTTTGATGGTTGCTGTTCTCCCCCCAAGATTGGTGTAGAACATCAATAGACAGGGTCAAGCTTACAACCCAAATAATAGGTCAAAATAATTACCCTTTTGCAAAGTCCTTCAATTTTAATACCTTGGCCCTCACCTCCTTTCAGACAGAAAGGCTCTACAAGCAACAGTAAAAAATTGACAACAGATGCTGCTATTTGGGCAGTAAAATCTGTTAATGGGTTATATCAGGTTTGATGATGGGAAATGAATGCTAAGGAAGCTCACTCTAGCAAAATAAACAAGGATATTCAAAATATTCTGTTTTCTAGAGTGCCTGCTCATGCCTGCCTATGACATCCACCTCTGGTAAACACAAGGGAATTTGAATATTGGTTTTGACATCATTGTCATTTGCAGTTTTCTTAAGAGATATTCCTTATTCAGAGATAATAAATAGCATGCTTAAAAAAGTAAAGCCTGGGCATCCAAAAAAAGTGGTTAGCCTAGATAGGTAAAAAGAAAAGTGCCGGAGCACATCACTGAACATATTGCTCACTCAATAACTAGCCTAGAATAAAACAAGTCAATAAAAGAACTCGAAAATCCATGTTTGAACCAAGCACACCAAAGATGAAGTCACGCCTAAAGTGACACCACTTTCCCAAAGACCCCGGTTTTAACCCCGTCTGGAGTTTCGCAAATGACCCTTTCAACCGATTTCACTCTGGAGAAAGGATTGTTTTCCTTTGCAAAGAGTAAGAAAAACGTCCACTTGCCTGTTTGGACGTGGATATGTAGTCCAAGATGGAGTTGATGGACTTCTCCGAGTAATTCCTGGTGACGGCGCTCTTGATGTACGTCAGCAACTGCTTGTAGCGGGCCATCATTTCTTCGTATTTGCTCTTCAGAGTAAGAGAAACAAATTGTTGGCACCATCGACCCAAATGTCCGTCATAAAAGGGACACTGACACCCAAAAAAAATGTATTTTTTTATTTTTCACCAGGCAAAGTAATATGGTGTCAGGACACTACCCATTCAATATTTTGCTGCAAAGTCACACATCTTTTTAGTAAAGTCTTGGAAATCTAAACATGAGCAGAGATTCATGGCCGACTAGCGTACTGAGGGGGGGGGAAATGCGGAAGAGGAGGGAGTTGCCAAAAGTCACGCGGCTACGCTCACTGCCCTGTTTTTTTCCGCCCCTCCGGCGGGCGAAGCAGACGACGACGACGATGTTGCGTGCACCGTTTGCCATGCGATCGTTTCATTCCGATTCCGATCGCTGTTCTGCGCTTGAAGATTGATTGACCGGTACCGCAAATGACAGTTGACAGTTCCGAACTAGCGGTCCCACGTTCGCCGCAACGCTGCTCTGCCGTGAGCTGCCACTGCGTCGCCCAGCCCGCGGTACGTCGCCACATTGAGAATGATGCAGTACAAATGCGATACATTGAAACACGAAAAACGGAGTGCGTGGTTTTCTTTACATGCTGCCCAGCCTAGCAACAAGCTAGGACAGGGATTTGCGTCCAACTTGACACACTTTGACGTGGCCTTGGACTATCGTTCGGTGTGCGAGCGCTTGACTTGGCACGCCGCGGCGTTAGGGACCCGTTCGCGTCGCCATTATCTCAGCTCCTGGGTGAGGCACGCCGTGACAAAGCACTCACGCGCCGAGCCAGAGCATTGCACGCCGAGCGATGATCAAGGCACGTCGTAGTTGGACACGAATCATCGCATCTCTGGCCTCACTGCACATGCGCAAACTTCCCATGCCCGTTGCCAGGCTGCGCAGCACCTACAGAAAGCCATGAGCTCCATTGTTTGTATTTCAATGCACCATGATCGTACATGTACTTCCTGTGATCTGTGTAACTTTATTTTATTTTTTTCATCAACGTATATGCAGTTTTTTGGAAGTCACAAAAAATAGGTTTCGTATTTCTTTTTATTTTTAACACTGAAGGTGTGGCTTAGATGACCCACCACTTTGAATAAATTTGGTACGCTAGATAGCACGTGAACATGGAAAAGAATGAGCGCACCTCAAACTGGCATTTCTCGTCGGGTGGTTCTCGGGCGGAAAGAAAACGAATTTCAAGCCACAAACTGCGTTCTCGCCCTAGTTTGGCTCTCACAAGTCACGTTCAAATGAAAACCTCGGCAAGTATAGATACCCTGTCAGTGTCCCTTGAAGGGGCAATAGAAAAAGACACTCACCAGCTTGAAGTTTATTTTGATCATTTGTTTTAGAGCTTTGAAACCCCATTCTCCCTTGTCGCCCGCTTCCAAGTCTAGAACCTGGTGAAGAAACAACAAAATCGTGTCAAAGGAAATCGAAGTCCACATAAACATAGAACACTCTACTCGGCCAAACGTCAGGAACAAAGACACAAAGTCACGACAGAGCGGGGCAACTACAAATCCCCAGGTAACATGATACCACACTCAAATCAATCAGATTTGAGGGCCTTGTGTGCCAAACCAGCTAAGGGAGCAATATGGCACGCCCCAGGGAAGGGCTGCAAATTAATTTCTATGATCTGGGGTCTCCGTCAGGTTGTGGGTGCCTCTGTCAGGATTCGAACCCGCCAACTAGGAAACCAGAGGCCAGTGCTTTGCGTTGAAGCGGTCGAGGAGGTGTCAACTATTTTATGCTATGTTGTGAAGGCTAGCGTAGGTTCCGCAGTTGTCTAACACCTCATTCGCACGAGATTTCATGCAAATGAGATGCAAGACAAAAACCATGTGCTCCCGCAGCAGTGCAGATACTACGCTAGGCTTGATAATGCAACGCAAAATAGCTGATGCCAAGTATAGACAGACATTGTGAAATTAGAGGAATTAGGACTTGGAAAAGCATTTACTAGGCATAGAGGTACCTTGTAAACAAGTTTCCTGCGGACATGAATTAGACCAATAGGTGCATTTGTAACAGAAGGTTATGTTGGACAAAAAGAAAGTATGTTAATGTGTGCGGCTTACCTTTTGGAAACTGGCAAGTGCTGCGGTGGGGTCATCTTCCTTGAGCGCTTTGGAATTGTAATACTGGTTTTCTAAGTCTACGTCCGGTTCGGAATTGCTATCTTCGGAATATTCCTGCACAACAAAGCGATTGAATGTTGATCAGAACGAAGCAACCCAACTCAAATAACCCCAAAAAAGAAAAAAAAGAAAAATCGCAAACAGTTCACAAAGGTTTCAGTGAATCTAAGGGATTCCAAGTCGATGTTAGTTCCCCAATCGGTGAAACCTTGCTAGCAAATTCGTCGTCAAACGTGACATTATATAACGCTTTCTTCGAACGCGGCTATCTTTATAAGAAACTCAACACGGAACGATCCTCAGCTGACAACGAATCTCCACACTCAAGGGCAGTGCGCTGTCAAAACACGATAAGCATCATCGCCGTACCCGAATACTAATCTCTCCACCCAAAGCGCGTTAAACTCGCCGCACCGTAACCAAGGGCCCATTTAAGGTCGTTAACGCGCCCCGTTGCGACAAGGGAATTTGGCCATAAATGGCTCGACGATTAGCAACACGACGGACACTTATTTTAAAGTTCACAACCCGCACGTGTTTCAAAAAGGACGCGCAAATGGGGAAACAAAAAAAAGGGTGAATGGACCTTTCCGGAGTACGTTTGAAATCAAAAGTGAGGTCTCTGATCCAAAATACGGACGAAGAACCGACGCGACGGGGACATATCCAATTAGTCGCAAATGTCCCCCCTACTGTAAACACACGAAGAATGCCGTGGGAGATTGTGGAGTCGCCGGTAAAGTCGCTAAGCCTAACGAGTCAACACTTTCTTTCTCCTTACGCTGTTGCGAACGCTTCGCGTCGTCACTTTGGATCGACGGCCCGATATGCGTTTCTGTGATCTTACGTCAAAATTTCGCGTCGAGACGGCGAGAAAGACCTACCAAATCGTAATCCTCTTCATCGTCGCACATAAAATCATCCTCTCCGTCCGACATGTTGACTGTGACGTATAAAACTTGACGCTCGACGCGCTTCGTCGCGGCGGAAAGTCGAAGCTTACGGGAACCGAAATGTGAGACGACTCTCTTTCCCGTCCAAATCCGCAAATCTGTAACAATCGTCAAAACAAAAAGTAAAAATTATACTAATTATTTAAAATAAATCTAGATGTAGCATACCATAAATTAAGTTAAAAGCAAAAAATTAATTGGAGCGCGCAATGTTTGAATCAATCTGAAACACGCATTTCTGATCTGAAGCACATTAAAACAGAGAACACATTTAGCTTGTAGCTTCAAGTTTAACCCATAAATAACATTTCATTCGATCTTCGCCAAAACCATCAGCTGTAGAACAACCGGGTGTTTGTGATTACGCCGTAGAAAACACGTATTCTGGTGTTGTTTTGGTTTTTTCTGTGTTTTTTTTTTTTTAACGTTCTTTAAGCTCCTTTCTATGTTTAGAGCCCTGCATATCCGCGGATATCCGCGGATTATACGCGGATATCCGCAGTAAACTGGCGGATGTGGATAAAAGGAATCAGATTAGGCGGATTGCGGATTGGATGCGGATGCCAGGGGCTCCGGATGCGAATCGGATATCCGGGGGTCCGGATTCGTTTTTGCCGAGACGGCCTATCAACGTGTGCGACCGTACAGTGTAGGGTGAATGAGTGAGTGATGCTATAAAGTGCATCCTCGAATGTATTGTGGGGGCAAACTACTCTTCTAGATTAAAGGTGCCAATCAGGGAGAAAATTTTTCTTTACGCCAATAAAGATTTGTTTCTCACTAAAGATTGTTTTAGAACGTTCTATTATCGACAAAAATATTGTCCCTAGAAGAAGCAAAGAATGCAGGAGCATCAGTCGTCCAGGGAAGCGTGTTCTTCTTTGGCAGGGAAAGAGCGGAAAACGTTCTTTGGGAAAGAAAACTAAAAGGTACAAGCCACGTGGAAGGAGAAGAAGCCTGCAAGTGGCTTCTTCGCCTAAAGGCCCCGTACGCACATTCGCGTTTGACAGCGTTTGAGTGCGTTTGACTGCGTTGCGTCGCGAAACGAAAGCGAGTCATCGGCACTTCTGTGCTTCATATGAAGCGTAGAATCCAAATAGAGGAATAGCTTGGCACGCGACATAAGAAGCAGGGATGTCCTGGTTTCTCGCAGCCGCAACGCAGTCAAGCGCACTCAAACGCTCTCAAACGTTAATGTGCGTAGGGGCCTTAAAGCTTGGTTCAGACAGTTGCGTTTGACTGCGTTGCGGCAGCGAGAAACCAGGACATCCCTGCTGCTTATATCGCGTGCCAAGATGATTCCTTGAATTGGATTCCACGCTTCATACGAAGCACACATGGGCCGGTGACTCGCTTTCGGTTCTCGACGCAACGCAGTCAAACGCACACAAACGCAAGTGTCTGAACCGGCCTTAAGAGTATATAATGAGGAGACTGAATTCGATCCTCTGGAGTGGTGGAACTTCGCCAGCGTGAGTTTCCGTACCTCATTCTTGTAGCGCAATTTGTGCATACAATTCTAGCATCAAGTGCACCAACGAAGAAAGACTTCTCACTAGCGAGTATTAATTTAAAAGAGGCGAACCAGTCTGAATCCGTCCGAGTTGACGATATTCTGTTTCTTCTACACAACAACCTCGACAAGTGAAATGTTGCGTGTGTATGCGTTTTATTTTTCTTGACAGTTGGCACTGAGTTCTTTTTAAGTATATCGTTCTCAGCATGCAGTTCAGAGTTGGTGTTTAAAACTGTGACCGATTGGAGGTGTTGCCATTATTGAATATTGTGATATTTTCCCAGTGATGTACTCGTGCCTTACCACACGAGTATTTTGATGCTGTGAGTGAGCGCCTTTCCTGACACTTTTTTACTGTTTGGCCTGAACAAGATGACCCAATGTTATTCGCAACTTTCACGACCTATAGGGGGCGCACTGGTGCCCATCAAAATGGCTGTCATCTGGATGCAACGTTACTAGTGTTTTAGTAACGTTGTCTGGATGTCTGGATGATTGTCGTAGAACAGCGGTACAAGGCTGGGTCTACGACGTGTAAGTAATTCTAGTTTCGCTATATACGAGCTCTATTAGAGCCTTACTTTATTTTTTCACGCCAGAAAGGGGATAGCAAGCACCTTTATTCTGAAGCCTATCATCCAGGAGCTAGGGATCGCGACTCTCACACCGCGGTACCACCATCGCCGAAAGTTGCGAATTAGTCTGTCCTTGGACAATGTTCATGTTTATAAAATATGCGACTGCTTGAAGTGGGTTGTACAAAGCAAAAATGAAAATAAATTCAATTATCTTCTTTTTGAGCGCATATACTGGACAGAGCGTCAGTGTCACGGACTCCCAAGAAGATCTAATAATTGCGATCATCTTTCGAGCGATGCGAAGTGTCTCAGGGAGGATGATCGTTTATTTTATGAATGTGATCAAACAGAATACGATAAACTGACTTTCACCGTATTCTTACACGAAGAGTTCTTTGGAGAAAGGTAAGCAGACGACTAATAGTAGGATACCATCCAGATTTTTTCCCAAAGGTTTATTAATCCTTGATTTTAATATGTAAAATGAATGCGTGGATTGACAGTCGGATACATATCCGAATGTTGCGGATGCGGTTCGAATACGGATACAAAGTCTGCGGATGCGGATCGGATGCGGAAACAACTATTTAAGAACATCGCGGATGTGGATCGGATGCGGATATGAAGTCTGCGAATGCGGATCGGATGCGGATGATCAAATTGTTATCCGCGCAGGGTTCTATCTATGTGTGAAGCGTATTTTTGTTCCTATCATCCAGTGGCTGTGTCCAGCACCATCGACTGAGGGGAAACTTTGCAAGTTCAACCACCATACCCGTCATTTTCCCCAAATAGTCCACTCTTTTCAGGATTAAAAGCGCTAAAAAAACGAGGACCAGTAAAAGAAGACACACACACAGTAGAGCGCACTTGCAACTGAGGTTTAATCTGACTTAAATCAAAGAAGAAACATATATGCCTTGTCAACAACCATTCACGTCATGTAAACACATTGTCCAATAAACTACATATAATATTTCTAGCTTGAGCTAACAAAGGAGTGTAGATACGCCACCTCCGAATCGTACAATGCTATCGACGGGGCGCTAATGCACGTGTCGCCGTCGCACTTCCTTATGAAAAACGCCTCTGAAATTTCCCTAGTCATTTTGTTACGATTCCTGCTCAGGATAACAGTTTTCTGAAGCTTTGGGCCACAATCGCGTCGGTTGCAGTGTATCTCAAGATTACCCGAGGGCGAAGATCTTACTGCCAGTGCCCTCCGGTTTGTCCTATAAGGAACCCTCCCACACGTTAAAGGTATTCTATACACCACCTCTCCTTGCACTCCATATATTTAGTTCCGTGCTTCTTACCTATACGGTATACCCACCCTTAACCCAATTTCTGCGGCGCTGAGAGTAGTACCGGTACTTCATGTTTTTCGCCCACTTTCTTCAGACAATGGCTAAATTTGTGCACATATGGTATCACGGTCGGTCTAACATTCCTCCTGACCTTCCCACTACCCCTTCCTCCTCCCCGAAGTTTTCGTAACAATCCTTCTGCCACATGTTTAATAAGCGTAAGAGGGTACCCTCCATCCTCTAGTTTCATTACGCGATCTATGTAACTTAATGTAACCAATCTTTTGCATCCAGCCACAACCACTATTCTTCGTTTCAGCTGCGGTCCGAGCGTGGCCGATGTTGTGAGCCGAAGGGCCAATCAAACAGCGCATAAAACGCAACGTCACGGCGTGCTGTCTGCACTTGATAGAACTAGCCGGCGGAGGAGCGCGCATAAAGAGACGGCAAATACCGGCTGGTCCAATCAACTGCAGAGAGCACGCCATGACGTTGTGCCTCTTTCGCTGTTTGATTGGCCCTTCGTCTCATAACATCGGCCGCGCTCGGACTGAAGCTGAAACGAAGTATAGCGTCACATTCACACGGAGGGCTAGCTTTCTGCAGTGAGTAGTTTCTTTACGCGGGCCGAAAAACAATGCATAATTTTCTCGATCGGGCGTAACTATTGACTTCAGAGTTACGGGACTTTGTTCTAAACTCGCCGAGTAAGCGCGACGGGAGTCACGTGCAGAGCCGGATTAAGGCATTTCGGGGTCCTGGGCTAAGGACACCTCAGGGGCCCTAATGATGATGATGATGGCAACTATGATGATGATAATGATGTCTGGTTAAGGCAATGACCCTGGGAAATACTGCAGTTTCCTTTATTTTTTAATCAATAGAAACTACAGTCTATATTTTTCAGTGTCATCGACACATCCATTACAGCTCGCATTTGATTATCGTCTAAGGGATAACTTCTGTTTCGATTGGCAACAATGATCGCTCTGCCACGTAGGCATAGACCGAAGTGCAGAACAAAACCTTTTCCATGAGAAACATATTTTATTCAAACAATCACTCTCGAAATTGAATGAAAGTGCAAAAAGGTACTGTAAATATACGAGTATTAACAATATTTACAATGCAGATTTTAGCTATACAATGCGTACATATCGCATATTATACACTATGCAATGATATGTGTGATTTTTCAGTTTCTCTACGTTGTAAAGGAACGCAAAGGGCCATCATGTTGGACCGTTTTACATATGTCTCTGTGCAATACAATGAAAGAGAGAATAAACAGCAGTGTTTGTCACGGGTGTCTTAAATACAACAAATATGAACACAACTAACAAAAATCTGAATGCAAACAAACTTTACATTCAAAACGGCATCTTGCGACTCTTCAATCTTGAAAATTCAAATATCGTCTCGTCGAAAGATATCTGTCGCAATATATCCCTTTCGATAGAC
This sequence comes from Ixodes persulcatus, assembly GCA_013358835.2. Lineage (NCBI taxonomy): Eukaryota > Metazoa > Arthropoda > Arachnida > Ixodida > Ixodidae > Ixodes > Ixodes persulcatus. Next base: position 194,217 of record JABSTQ010011582.1, read on the forward strand.
AAGATAGCTAGAGAATTCAACTTTTCCTCGCTGAGAGTGGAGCGAAGGCAATTCTTAATCAAGCGCAACTTCGAAAATGACCGTTCGCTCTCGCAATTCGATACAGGAATACACAGGTATATTCTAAGGGCGATGGAAACATTGGGGAAAACGCTTACAATGTCTCGTTCCTGCAGAAGTTGCAAAAGTCCTCCTGCACTTGCATCCTGTCAAACGCAACTCTTCAGATAGTGCGAGTGCGACTTCAGTGGAAAAGGTCGACTCGAGATCCTCCTTGTAGGTTTCAGCGAGCCCATCAGCTTGCTCTCTTAGTTCGTCTCCGCTTCCAGTTTCCCTAAGAAGTTTTAAAAACTGAAATTTTTCACATAGATCGGTATACGCGGCTTTCCGAGTCCTCAGCACTGAGCTCAGGTGATCGAGAATTACGTAAAACGTGTCTACCTCGAACCTTCTGCTACCATGTGCCCTCGCATCCTTCTCCACTGCCGTTAGTTGCCTTGAGGTGTCTCGAGTGAGCTTACCTTGGTAACACTGCTCTACGCTTAGTGCCATTGCCTTCTCCTCGAAAGCTTCAAATTTAGGCCGGAGAGAATTCACGAACCCGTCAAGAGAGTTCAGCAGGTCAACAGCCGTTGATAGGTCTAAACCAGGTCTCTGAAGTGCGACACTGGTCTTGTCAAAACGCTCCAGGATCTCGTTCCAAAGCGTTGCCATAAACGCCGTTTCAAGCTTAGACAGCTTCTTGAGAAGAGACCGCGCTTCAATACGAGTGTCGCAGGTCTCTTCTTTGTCGCTCATCATAGTCTGCAGGCAATTTTGAATACGTCTGAAGTTGTTAACAATTTCTTTGCACGAATCAGCGCGCCTTGACCATCTCGTGCGAGATAGGCTTTTCAGGACAGATGGCTTTCCTGCCTGTTCTAGACTGTTGATGAAACATCTCCAGCGCTTTGGGGAGGCAGAAAAAAATACGTACAACTTCTGAGTAAGGATAAAAACTTCACTGCCTCCGCCAACAGTCAACACTCCGAGTTCCTACTAGGTTTAAAGAGTGACCCGAGCATGGAACATAAACAGCGAGTTCGTTTTTCTCTTTTATCTGGGCTTGGAGACCCTTATACTTCCCCGCCATGTTGCTGGCATTGTCATACGACTGACCCCTGCAGTTACCAATTGAAATGCCGTTCGTATCAAGAAGGGATAGTACTGTGGCTGCCAGGTACTGCCCAGTGTGCGATTCAATTGGAACAAATCCAATGAACCTCTCGTGAACATTACTCAGCAAACAGTACCGAAGTACAACAGACAACTGGTCAACATGGGAAATGTCGGGAGTAGAATCCACAATCAGTGAGTAATATTTGGCACGTTGTACCTCCTCGACAACTCGTTTCCTTACAGCCTGCGCCATCAAATCAACAAACTCGTCACAAATAGACTTCGAGAGATACGACGGGTTACCTTTTCCCTTGTTGCCATAGCAGCGATGTGATCGCTGAGAAAGGGGTCAAATTCCGCGATCACTTCAAGGATCCCTAAGAAATTCCCATTTCTAGGAGAACCGAACGCTTCTTCGCTGCCCCTAAATGCCAGGCCTCGCTCAGCAAGCAATCTAATAAGTGCCACAACGCGCTTCAGTATTTCTTTCCAGTAGGCGCGTTGGGTTACAAAGTGTTGAACTTACTCTTTGTCAATAGTGGCACGAGCAGTGGAGCGAGCTAACCACGCAACAACAGCATTTCGATGCTCAATGCTGTCTTCGTGGGCTCTTGCCTTTTCTTCAGCCCTTTTCCAATCACAAAACCCATGCGTCGCAAAAGGACTGTTTGAGGCGGCGAACAGTTTGCACATGAAACAATACACAGACCCGTTGGACTGAGAGTACAAGAGCCAGTGTCGCTCAAATACCTCCCCGTTAGCGGCCTTCCTCACAAAAAGTTGAGGAGACAGATATTGTTTCTGGCTCGTGTACTGTCTCTCTGAAGTGGGGTAATATTCCGATCGATTTTGAAAGTACTGCGGTCCTCTCTCGATACACGTGGTTCGAAATTTGTCAAGCACAGTATCAGGCCACTTAGCTAGATCCAGGGACTCCGGAACCGGGGGGGCAGGGGGGGCCAGAGGCCCCCCAAGATTTTCCAGGATGGGGCGGAGCCCCCCCACTCTGAATGTCTCTCCCCCCAGCCCCCATCTCCAATATTAAAATTGCTGGGCTTATAGATCAAACGTCAGTGTCAATAGTCGCTGAGACTCTCCCTACAGACCCAAAAACAAAACTAACAGGTCGTGTCAGCGACATTGGTTCGAAATATTCCCATGGCTTTCTGACGACAGCAAGAGCGATGCGGTGTTGTGCTATGAGTGCAGCTTACTCTTCAAGGAAATGGGATGCAAATATGGTGCAGTGGAGCTACCCTTAGTTAAGACTGGCTTTACCAACTGAAAAAAAAAGCTACAGAAAAAATGAGACGCCATATGAAAAGAGCCAGTTTCACAGAATCTCTTAACCGCAGCCTGTCGAGGCAGAGGGGTATTCGTGTCGCGCAGCTCTTAACAAAGCAGTGTAGCAAGCAACAGGAAGAAGCTAGGGTGGCACTACGGATAGCTCTCTTCGCAACCTTTCCCGCACAGGCCAAGCTCTAAGGGGACGCACAAAAGATGATGGAAACTTGCTTGATTTGCTTTATCAAAGATCGGGGGATGCTCCCGCCCTGAAAAGAAGGATGACGAAAAGGGACAAGCGGGTAAGCGGTGATGTGCAGAACGAGCTGGTTGAGATCATGGGCCACGCTATACAGCGGAGTCCAGCCCGTTCCATGGCATAATTGCTGACGACACAGCTGATATGTAGCTGTCGAGGAACAGTTTACCCTCTGTATATGGTAGCTTGAAAGCAAGACGCTCGACGTCCGAGAAGACTTCATTAGCCTGTACAACGCCTCAGACAGCAGGGCTGAGACGCTATACACAACCATCAGAGATATGATTTTGCACCTTGGCCGGACTGCATGGCCATTGCTTTGACGGGGGTCGCCAACATGTCCGGCCGTTTCTGAGGCGTGCAGAAACAAATTAGTTATTGTGAGCCGAGGTCCATGTATGTGCATCGCGGCAACCACAGCTTAGATCTCGTGTTACAGGAAGCTAGCCGTAGCTGCGACATCATTGGCGATGCTCTCAGTACAGTGAAGGACGTTTGGAAGAAACGCAAAGGACGCTTGGAAGAAACGCAAAGCTGTTCATTCATCTATTGCAATTTCTCCAGTCCGCGAGGCGGCAGAAGAGGCCGGATCAACGCCAAATAACCTTCTTCCGCTTTGCCCAACAAGGTGGACTGTCAATGAAGTCAATGAAAAGGTTCGCTGAAAACTATGCTAGAGTTCAGGAGACACTGAACGAGCTGCTACAAGGTGAATATACGATTGCAGACGATCGGCCTTGCCTTCATATGGATATGTTTCCTTCATCACGTTTTTGTGCACATTTTCTAAATATGTATTAAGATGTCATTCTCTTGGCTTACACGTTCATTTCATAGCGTGGATGTCTTTCTGGATAAGCATTTGAAGAATAATAAACGTGATTCTCCGCAATCTCAATCTTGTAATGTTGTGTATCCTTGTAGAGATTTTGAAATCGCCTGAAGCACTATGCATAAGCGTTTTCGCGATATTAGAGAGTTTTAGCGGATCGTATACGTAAAAGCTTTGAGGGTCGGAAGGTGCATGCGCAAAACTCGATATTACGTTCTACGCGTGCGCACTTCTGACCCGCAATTGTATTGCGCACGCAAGGCTCATGCGTACGAGCCACTGAAACTCCCTACTGTTGTTATAAAGCAGGAAGGAAAAGTGATTGTACATGCTAAGTAAGGAACTCCATGCAAATAATATTATATTTTTAATGAACAATAAGTAAAAATAAAACAACAGAAATCAACTCCAGTCCTTATTTCCTAGAATAAAATATATAAAAACAAAAAAGGTTTGACTTCAGCCCCCCCACTCAAAATCTACTTCCGGAGTCCCTGGCTGGATCGCTTTCAACGCTGATGGATCCTACCTCGAGAGGTTGCGGAGACAAATCCACGCACTCGTCAGAATCGCTGGGCGGTGACGCAACTGTTCTTGCGACATCCAACTTCCATGGACAGCGACCGGCTCCAGTACAGTTGCCCGCAGACCGTCTCTGACGCCTGTGGAACACTGTTCAGCACGCTGTAGGAAGGGCTCCTGGACCTTGAGACAATTTCCCGTGTCTGTGGTGGCGGGTTTCTGGGCGGTCCGTGGTGGCAGAGGCTCACGCGTCACAGGAAGGGGGCAGGGCAGAGGAGGTGGATCAGCTTCTTCACCGGTTCCTTTGGCATGATCGATGGATTGCTGCACTTGGGAGTCAGCTTTTAGTTTCGGTGATCCCGATTGTAGAGGCTCATTCGAAGATGTCTTAGGGCAACTGGCTAAATATTTAGTCAGCTTTGGCAACCTTTTCTTACTTTCTTCCCTCTCGAACTTTGTTTTTGTTTTTAGCAGCTCCACTCAGATACTTGCGACCTGACATTTGGACTCTGACTTGGAAGGATTTGTCCCACCGGAAAAACAAGGCCTCATCATATAGCGAGTTTTCGTAACTTTGAACAAAACGCTAAAATATGGTTGGTGAAGACGAACGAAGTGATATGATTGGCTACCTTCTACTCTCACCCTCTGGTTCAACAAAATCGGCCAATCAGCAACTGAAACGTAAAGTTCAGTAAATATAAGACCGTCATTCATAGGCTGTTCAAAGAGCTCCCTTTCTTTCTTTTATTTCTGGGAATCCTGAAAATTACTACCATGTGCTGCTCTTTCTTGGGGGCTGATGGTATCTCTACAGGCTTGTCATAGGCAGGGTTTTCGAGCTCATTGTTACGGACAAAACTTTCGCTTCCCTAAAAAATCGTGTATCGAAAAGGAATTACTCCGCGCCACCCGGGCTCAGCATCTCGCGAAGTGGAACCATGTGTGCATCCTTCGGCGTAAACAATCGTGCACTTGCCTAGAGGGCCACCATTGTTCGTAAAACTAACGCTCCAAAATGGCCTCAAAATACAAAAAAAAATTACCATTCCCGTCTGGTTTCAACTAGGGAGCACTCCGGCAAGACCACCGCGGAGGTGGCATGCAGCTTTGTTCCCTTCCCCAGCAGCGTCGAAGGCCGCACTTTCAAAGTGTAAGCGCTGCTCAAAAACACGTGTTTGCGCTCACGAGACACGAGCCCGAGTAGGGTGAAGGGTTGGTGTTTATGACACTTCCCTTCCTGACAAAAAAAAAAAAAAAGAGGATCGAAAAACCTCAGTTCGTGGGGCCCCTCGCGTGTTTTCTTCGTTTGCTCAAAGCCGTTTTCAAAAGAAAGCGGACAAGCAGCAAAGGGGTGTCCAAACAGGACACTACAAAACGCACGACTCCGACAAATCGTGAAAATTGAAGCGTGAGGCGTCCGCTTCAATTTTCACGATTTGTCGGAGTCGTGCGTTTTGTAGTGTCCTGTTTGGACACCCCTTGAGGGGCAGGTCACCCACCCAAAGCCTCCAAAGGGCCGACTTTGTACAGGGATAGGAGTGTGCTACGCGAAGTGCGCGTTTGGCCTCGCTGACATCGCCATTATCTTTGTATATCCCACTTCTCGAATGCTGCGGCAAAGCAACATCGCTTTCCGAAATATTTTTAAATTTCGTTTTTTTTTTTTTTTTCTACGAGCTGCATGGGGGCCCAGAGAGTCGGGGGCCCTGGGCTGCAGCCCCCTTAGCCCGTACCTTAATCCGGCCCTGGTCACGTGGTGTACGGGCAACCTTCTAATGGAGGTGGCGCAAGCTATACACCAACTCATGTTTACAAACAAACCGGAGCGCCCGGTGCGCCCCTAGCGGACGCCACCGGCGCCGCGCATGCGCGATGGGGGTGTGGGCAACAAGCTCGCCGTCGCCCATAAACACACCATTGAAATGCAATGTTGTCGGCGTCAGTGTGAGTTCCCCTGCCCTTTTTCGCGTTCAAATTGTTGGTTCTACGTCTTCCTGGCGATGTCTGACTATCTTGAGCGGCGTCAGCGAAATTACCGAGGCTCGCTACACCACAAAGCTTTGCGTGAAAAATGTGACATGTGGCGATTCATTCCGCGTGGACGCCGCAGAATGTACGCTAAAGCCTGAATCGCATGATGAGATTTCGCTCGGAATTTTCAGTCGCGACGCCGCTCGGGCTGCAAAAGCGTGAACCGTAGCTGAGATGGTCGACGTCGATACTGACAATCGCAAGCTGAATCGGACCAACTGAATTAGGCATAACAAGTCGGTGATGGTCACTGGGAACAATGATCAACATCTCCTTGTATCTACTGTTTACATCGAGCCTGCTTACCAACCTTCAAATTTAAGTCCGCAGGTGGTCCGCACAACTTGACGGTTTTCTGGCGTTCATGTTGGAACAAAACAAATAAATCTGATCACCACAAGTGTCCGTGAATTCAACCCAAAGTGCTTCTCGCCCAAGCAATCGTTGTCCGACGGCATCTGCTTTTCCCTTTTCACGGCTCATATCCAAATTCTCGGACGATCCGAGCACGTGAAAACTGACCTTCAAACCTTTCTCGACACTTTTGGTACGGCCCCAGTCGCGGCGTTTGGACGAGAAGGCAGGTTTTTGTCTGGTTCCTTTCAAAACAACGCAGGAATACACGTCTGGCATGGGGACTTCTGCCCACAGCCCCAGACCGGAAGTGCGACCGACGCGCCACCACCGCGCCGTGACGTCACAGAGATGAGTTCGTGTATACACGAACTCAACTCTCCTACGTCACGCCGCGGTGGTGCAATACCTCCGGCGCGTCGATGGCACTTCCGGTCTGGGGTGGTGGGCAGAAGTCGCCGTGCAAGACATGCATTCCTGTATTCTTTCGGAAGAAACCAGACAAAAAACCTGCCTTCTCGTCAAAATGCTGCGACGGGGCTGTACCAAGAGAGCCTGGAAAGGTTTGAAGATCAGTTTTCATGTGTTTCTGCCCCCTCCGTTCGTCCGAGCACGTGGATAGTAGCCGTGAAAAGGGCAAAGCAGACGCTTTCGAACTACGATTGCTTGTGCGGGCAACACTTCGTGGTCGCCAGATGTATTTGTTTTGTTCCAACATGAACGAGAGAAAACCGCCAAGTTGTCCGGACTACCCACGGGTTCAGTGCGTCTTCAAATTCACACGGCCATCTGATCGTTCGAACTTTCGTCTGCTCTTTCAAACTTGTCTGCTTTTTGTCGTCAGCTCGTTCAAACGACAGCGACCCGTAAACCAAACGTTGACCCGGTAATTGCTCTAAGAACTATGTGCAGGCCTCAAAACACTTTTGAAGGTTGGTTGGGGTAAATAGGCTAAGTGTAAACAGTAGATACAAGAAGATGTTGATCATTGTTACCAGTGGCCGTCACCGACTTGTAATGCCCGATTCTACTGTGCGGTTTTCAGTATCGACGTCCACAATCTCAGCTACGGTCCAAGCTTTTGCAGCCCGAGTGACGTCGCGACTGAAGATAGCGAGCAGAATCTCATCGTGGGAGTCAGGCTTTAGCGCCCATTCTGCGGCGTCCACGTGAAATGAATCGCCGCACGTCACATTATTCACGCAAAGTTTTGCCTCGTTAATTTTGCTGAAGCCGCTCAAGGAGGCAGACGTTGTTAGGAGGACGTAGAATCAACAATTCCAACGCGAAAAAGAGCACGGGGGCTCCCACCGACGCCGACAACAACGCAATTCAATGGTTTGTTTATGGGCGACGGCGGACATCTTGCCCACCGTCCACCGCGCATGCGCGGCGCCGGTGGCGTCCGCTAGGGGCGCTCCGGTTTGTTTGTAAACATGAGTTGGTGTATAGCGCCCGTCATAAAGGGTACAGCCATCAGCATCCGTCCATCCATGCTTGTGTTATATTGTGAGGACGAACGGAGATTAGCGGGAACATCTATTGTCCAGAAACTATATATGAACATCAGCTCCTGGACGGTTTTCTGGGTCAGGCCCGGGGGGTGCGGGAGGGGGATCTGCAAGGAGATCACATCACGGGCGAAATGTTGCCCAGGTCTCTTTTGTTAAACTCATATTGGTTATGTCACCAAAAACGGATCATTTGTTCCTTAAAAAAAAAAAAAAAAAACTGGTGAATGTCAATTTTTTATTAAGAAAAAGTTGCCCCCCTAGATCCTAGATCCGCCCATGCATCAGCTGATATTAACTTCCTGTCAAGGAGCTTCGAGAAACGCAGGCTGCTTTGCTGTACACTTCAAAAATGCTCCTTGCCAAGTTTCTCTTATGAGAAGCATTGTGTTTTCTTGTTGGAGTTTTCATGAGAAGATATTTAACAGGCTGGGGACATTGGTTTCAAGCGTTGTAGGTACTCCCCCTTTTCTAAGAAACAAGAATGTTCGAGGAATTTCAAGCAACGACTGGTTGTGGCCCCTGCCAGGGTGGCAACCGTTAGTCCAAAACATGAGCAAACGAATAAAACGCAGAAACCTATCTATGCATGAACATGCCGTGGCGCACAAGATGATCGGTACATGAAGCTGCGGGCGGCGGCTGTTGGTCTTTTTAAAAGAATGAATAGTAAAAAAAAAAAAAAAAATTGGGTTGTGTGGATGTTTATACAGCCTAGAACTTGGTCTGCCTCAATGGGCGACGAGTCTCCCAGCTGTAGATGAGCAATTTAGCCAGTGCGGTACAACCGCTAGCCTGGGGTCTTTAACGTGCATCACGCAGTAGCGATACACGACCGCACGCCGGTACGATGCTCATCCAGATCGAAACGGGCAGGGGTGTGGATTGAACCCAGGATCCCTGGGTTCTGCAGCGCGAGCTTTCGCTTCACGTGCTCCGAGTTGGTGTGCGCTAGCCCATCCCTCCGAGAATGAATAGTATACAAATATAGTGCGTATTTTCATATTCGTCTGAAATACCTTGTCACAATCGTGCAGACGAGCTGCGGTAAACCGAAACTAAAGCTTCAAGGCACACTGACACTTCCCAGCGGAAAGAACCATTAGAAATTAAAATTGGTGTGTGAATGTTTATACAGCCTGAACTTATGTATGTGGCCAGAACAGAGACCCGCTGCCACCGGTGGGAGACTTTTAAGAACTGCATTAGACTGGCTAATCTTGAGCTAAACTGAGAGTTCTGTCGGGTCAAGATATTGGCCGTCCTGAGAAAATACCCATCCTGGAGCAAAAGTAAATGTGTCATTTTTCCGGTCTTTTTTTTTTTTTCAATAGTTAGAGCGGTTTTATGTGTGTATGCGTCGGTTTTCTTTTATATATATTTTTTTTTATTTACAATTGGAAGTTAATGTACTCAGTCAACTTGAATCGGATCGCGTGCTCCCTCTATGGTTGCATTACTTGGGATCAACTATTTGGTGCTACGTTGTCAAGGCTAGCGTACTTCCGCCGCTTGCTCCATCGAAACCACGTGTTCTCGAAGAAGCGGTGCGGGGCTGCGGAACTTGACAAGGTAGCACAAAATAATTGACGCCGAATACAGTGATTAGCTTTGGGCAAAGTGATCAAACACGCGCAACGTCTGGTCGGTAAAAACGTCCATGGCCACAATTGCAAAAGAAATTCTACAAGAAAAAAATCCAAGGAAAACGTCAAAACAGGCTCAGAATGAACGTCGAAGAATAGTTTCAACCTCTGGCTTGACCTCGTTCTCACTCAGCTGTCACGCTTAAATGTCAACATCAATCATAATAATTGACAACCCCCGCCACCCCCCTCACCCTTCCTCTCCTCCTCGGCTCGATATCCAAATACCCTCAACAAATATAACTAACACTCCTTCATATCTTTCTGTTTTCTTTCGTTTCTCAATTATTCGCTTCGGCTTTTCTCAGAACGGGTGCGTCTTTAAAAGCGATCACACCTGGCTAAGTCAAAAGAGAAAGGAAAAAAAAAAGGAAAAAACTTTATTTAGGACTGCGCTTAGGACCCATTCCCAGGCTTGTACGTACATCACCTTACCTTTTGTTTGTTTTATTTTCTTGTTCTCCGTTTCTTGTCCCTAGTCGTGCGCTCGTTTTAATATCCTTTTGCGCGCCTGTGCGTTTTGTTTCTTCGAGCTCGCGAACGTGAGTACGCGGGCTGCACGCCTTCCCGCTGGGCGGTGATAGAACGGGATCAATGCCACCGTCCGAAACAGGATAGTAATGAGTCGGGGGGATTATCTGCGCTGCGATGCGCACACCGGTTTTCCTATACCTGTATCGAGGGCACATATCATAAGCATGCAGGCCCCCTTTCTGCCAAAAAAGGCAAAAAAAAAAAAATAGGGTGGAAATAACGAAGCAGCGACAGCGTTTGTTGTTAGTATAAAAATAGAACGAAACTTATTCTTAAAGCGGTTTACGCAGGCCAGTGTTTGTGACGTCACACTCATTGTGATTGGGCGTTTAATGACGCAAGAACTCCGACCGTAAGGCGTCAAATGAATGTTCTTTTAGGAGGAGTACTAACCTTTTTTTTGCTTATTACCTTCGAGACTTAGAGAGCATTACAGAGGGAGTGGAGAGGTAGACGAAAATACATAAAATTGGCAGAATACAGCAAAGGAACAACAAATGTAGGTTACAGAAATATCCCAAGAGATAGCCTACCTGAAATCAAGAGCAAATCGGGGGAAAATTGGGGGTGGGCTAACTTGACTTAAACAGCGCAAATAATTTACGTTAGGAAGAGACAACAGGAAGGAAAGAGCGCTGACTCACAACTGAGGTTTTAATAATGAGGTAGTGAAAGAGAAGAAAGGTGTCAAGTGCGGTAAAATTATTGGGCCATTTTAACGGAATGACAAATTGCATTTTTAAGTAACCAAAGTGAATATATCTATGTACAAATATTCAGATCTGATCTACAGAGTTGACGGTGACCCAACGGTTACTGCCAAAAAAAAGGAAGAAACACGATGTCTACGGTGACCCAAAGGGCGTTGGCTTCCACTGAATTGAAAGTTGAGAAGAAAGAAAAGGAAGAAAACAATAATTTAGAGACTAAAATTCAAAAATTGAAGCTCTTTCGCCGTCAAAGCAATCGAAGGCGTACTTATGCAGGCTAGGCCCTTGTTCGCGATCATGCACGCCTCGTACACCTCTCTAGTCTTTTTTTCCTTAAAATGTTTAAGCACCTTAGTCTCAGAAAACCTTGGTGTGCACCCGCAATCTCTCACATGCACAGCAAGATGGCCCGCTGGCGTTGAGTTTAGAGAAAGTGCATGTTCCCTGAGTCTCACATTGATGCACCTTCCCGATTGTCCCAGATACACCTTCCCACATGACAACGGTATTTCGTAGATGATGCCGCTGTGACAATCCACGAACTTCCTTGCATGGTTGATTTTACATCGGTCGTGTGTATCCTGCTGCTCGTTGATTTGTGGACATAATCTTTTAAGTTTGTCGGGCGCTGTGAGGAGGATAGGAACCTCAAACTTGGCGGCTACTCTTTTTAGGTTATGGGACAGACGGTGAAGGTAGGGCATTACCACAGGTCGGATCTTATTTCGGTTGGGACTTCCTCTTTGACGTTGTTTTAACATGCTCTCCACGATGGTGGAAATAACTGAAGTCGGGTACCCTGATGCGCGAAGTCTCTGTAGCTGGATGCTGAAGCTCTCTCCTGCTGTGTGGTCGCAAGACTTCTTCAGAGCCGCCCCCAACGAGCTGGCAACAATTCCTCTCTTGACGAGCTTAGTGTGTGCGGAGCCAAATTGCAGAAGACTTTTCTTTGTTCGTGGGGCGTACATCCAGCAGACACTGTCGTCGTGAAATGTTATTCTTAGATCTAAGAATTGGAGGGACTGGCTTTCCGGCCATTCATGTGTGAACTTTAGTCCCTCGGCGTGTTCTTCGAATGTCGTTTGAACGGATTCCATGAACTGTGTCTCACATTTGGGTCGGGCATTGAGGAGGATGAGATAATCGTCTACGTATCTGAATATACGACTAACCTGGGGAATGGCAAGGCTGTCATCAATGGCTCTATTACATTTCGAGAGGTAAACATCAGTCAATGCAGGAGCTACACAGGATCCTATACAGATTCCTCTCTTCTGTATGTAGGGTTCTCCATCGAACGTTACCACAGTTGAGTTCAAGTAGAACCGTAGAAGCTCAAGGAAGGAATCCACTGCCATTCCACAGTTGTTCTGAAATGCTACTTCTCCATTGGCTTCAATGTGTTCTCTCAAAGCAGTAAACATCCCCTCGTGAGGTATGGAGTAAAATAAATCTTCTACATCGAGGGATAGGCCATACCTAACAGATAAGATGTTGTTCGCCAGATACTCAATCACCTTCTCAGAATTGGAGACCAGAAAAGGGTCATTCAGTCGTAGGGTTGCCAATTGCCGTTGGAGGAACCTTGACATGGCTCCTTGCCACGATCCTTTTTCTGTAACGACCACACGGAAAGGACACGCTTCTTTGTGTGTTTTCCCGGTGAAGAATAAGCCCAGTTGGTCTTTATCGGCTGATGTTATCTGTTTTCGTAATTGCTCTAACTCGAACTAGTGGCACAGTTGTAGAGCTCTGGCCTTCACTGACTTGGACTTGTAACCTTCTAGTTTCTTAAAATTTTCCCGATGGCCACACTTGCCTTATTCATGTAAATATCATGGGGAGCTACAATAAATCCTCCTTCTTTATCGGAAACAAGTAAGTTTAAATTCTTCTGCTGGAAATACCCTACAATGCTGTCTAACTTGGTTTTACTGCATGTAGCTGGTGCCGTTCCCACTTTCATCACCACATCCATGCATTCATCAATACACCGTGGTCGGTACGACTCTTGAGTTTTTGCCGCTATATCATGAATGGTGGACACCATCTGTACACCGTGCATTTTTGGCTCCGTGCAAAATTTGGGGCCTTTCTCCAAGACCTTTGTTATTTCTACAGGTAGGTTTATATTGCCTAGGATGGTAACAGGCTCGCCCGTCGTACATCTACCTTCATTTCGAAGACTCTTGAGATGAGGTACATATGTCCACCAGAAGAACTCTGTCATCCTACTTGCTCTGAGGAGGTAGTCTTGATATCGTGAACCGCTGCCGCTGTAGGAGTGTCCACCCTGGGCAAGTATCTTAAGGCAGGTTCGAAAATACCGGACCTGTCTCCACATCTCAGAGCGTATGATCCTGCAGATTCTCCTGGAGTGTCCCGTTGATGGTTGAGCGTAGCCGAACAGCCCTCGGATGTCGTAAGGTACCACACGATGCTTGATGGCGAAAGAACAGATCCTTGCCTTGCATACAGACATAGCGATTAGATTTCCGTGCTCAATCGAGCAAAGTTGAACAAGTGCTATTTTTAGGTTATGTGACCCTGCCAAACTCGTTATTGCGGCGAGGGGTAATAAAGCAAAGATGACTGTACTTCCCAGTCAGCAATGTCCGCTTATAACCCCCCCCCCCCCCCCCCCCCCCATAGCTAACTAGCCGCATTTACGCCGAGGCCATCATTTATCCGAGCACTGCGATTACTACAAGGTCAGGGGTGAAACTGACTGGTGGTGATTTGTAGCAGAAAAAAAAAAAACTGTTTTGGAGAAAAGATTTTCACTTTTGAAGCAACAATTGTGAGCTTTTGTGTTTTCATGTGCGATCTTTGAAAATTATTCTGTGGAAAAAACTGCAGTTGTTGGAGTGGTGGAAAACCGTTTAAAGTGTCATACCTAGAGGGGACCTGGCCGCTACAGATGTTTATTTATGCTCTAATTTAACAATCATACGCCGGTAAGTTTGCAATGTCTCAATTAACCTATTAGGAGTACCGATGGTGTCTTCGGTCTGTGTTTGATATAAACTATGTTTTTGACTACTTTGTAGGGTTTGTGTCACAGTGACGTGAGTTTGACATCGAACTGACACTCTTGTGTTGTCTCACACTGCCCTGATTCTTATTCAACCTGCTACTGTGCATAAAGCAGCTAAGCGGAGTAAATAGCTACTCTAACCGATCACAACTTGTAGCGTTAGCTATTCATTGCGATCGATGTGAGCACCGTTCGCGGAAGAAACGATAACTCTTCGTTAGGCACGTGCAAATAATTAATTTTGGGTTCAAAGCAAATTCATAGTGAATAGTGGTTATGGTCTAATATTTTCAATCGAATATTGAATAGTTGCTGCGCCTTTATATAAGTCTTTAACTACCGTTACACGCATACTTAAACGAAAATTCAGCTAAACTCGCGAAGGTTGTTCCCAAGCTTGGAATTGTTCACTTGTGAGCTCTGTGAAATTTAATCTAGCTATATTTACAGACTGTGGCCTCAGAAATTCCAATAACTACATTGAGATGGCAAGTAAGTGACAGACTTGACATAAAATTAAACCTACGAAGGAGCCCAGTCATATACCTAACTGAGGTGATTTATAATACTTTTTGCTAAATAAAAACATTTTCTTCGATTCTGAAACAAAAAAAACAAGCATAAATAATGAACGCAGGTTGTTACAACATCCCTGCCTAACATATAACCGTGCATAATAGCCACAGTTAAATTTGGAAGATTTTACTGCAATGTAAATATCAATTATCAACGTTTTCGCCTAAGTGCGCGGCTGCGCTGCGGCAAAGCGAGAGGCAAGATCGCGGTGTCAGCTCCGCGGGTATCGCTTCCTCGCAGTGCACCGGTGCTTGACAAGAAGCGCACTCAACGGGATTAATTCGCCGCGTCAGCACTTCGAAAAGTACGAATATCGCAGTACATTTTGAAGCGAATATCAAATAGGTCTCCAATTCAGTGGAGAGTGCTCATCATCTGATTTGATTCATCACCTTCCAATCGCCGGGTACATACCAAGAACCTAGAGACTGCGAAAAAAAAAAAAAAAACTTAGACAGAATTACAGACGGGTACAGCTCAGTATTTTTTTTTTATACGTTAGCATTAGAACGTTTGTTTTGGCGAAAAGCCGGCGGTGCCTTTCGTTTGTCAGCGCCGGGGAGAGAGGGAGAAGGAGGGGGAGAGGGGGACGCGTGCGACACTCCCATTGGTCCGAAGCGCTGACGTTAGCACGCGTAAATTTCGCCCTCTCTCCCCGGCGCTGACAAACTGACAGACACCACTGGGTTTTTGTCAAAACGATCCCTTTTCGTTTTCGTCAGTCACGCGCACAGCTGGGGCGGAGCCTGAGAGAAGAAGGTGTCGCGCAACACCTATTACGGCGAATTCGCGTGGTCAATTGTCGGCGAGCTCTTGCCGGCGGCACCGGCAACCAAAACCGCTCCAGCGGCGAACCACGTAACCCTCTCCACCCGCACACTAAGCGCCGGCCACTGGCGTTTTCGTTGGCCTGGGTCGTGCGTGAACTTTGTTAACTTCTTCGAATATCTTATGATACAATAGGTACGCTTTATGCACCAGCAACATATATTTGGACTCTGAGACGTGGGTAAACACAAGTGGCAGCACAATATATATATATATATATATATATATATATACACGGAAGGAAACGCACTTGAGACGGTTGTTGGAGTTTTTAAAACCTATTAATGGTAAAGTTGGTCGACGTTTCGGCCTGAGTCAGACCTTTTTCGAGACTGTCTCGAAAAAGGTCTGACTCAGCCCGAAACGTCGACCAACTTTACCAATAATATGTTTTAAAAACTCCAACAACCGTCTCAAGTGCGTTTCCTTCCGTATATACTTTTCGTCATCCTGCGCTACGGTTTTCTCTCTCTCTCTCTCTCTCTCTCTCTCTATATATATATATATATATATATATATATATATATATATATATATATATATATATGTATATATATATATATATATATATATATTGACATTATTACAGTCCGCACAGCTTGCAGGATCTTAAATTATAAACTTAATAGGGGGCAGATTAATAAATATGTCTGGAGCACATTCGTCAAATATTATGATTTTGTTTGGATTTCTGAAGAACTGCTGCTATTTTACGAGGCGCACAGAAGACTTACCATCGTCGCTGCTTATACTCCATTTTCTTGTTATTACCTTTATTTGGGGGGATCCTACCTTTCTATTGCGCCCATCCCTTTGAAATTGTAACGCGTGTTCTAGTGTCGAGCTGCAACACTATCAATACATTTTTTTACAGCTATGTAATAACACGCTGTGTCCCAGAGAAAACTGACTTTGCGCAAGCTTAATTTAAAATATTTTATCTTTATATTCGTGGTCTTTGCTATGTGTTCTCGGATCACAAAGAGGTGTCTGTCTTAATGGCTCCGTTTTTTACTCGAACCCGCTATTAAAGTGAACTAGAGTAGGGGTAGTGAGCTCAGTGAGCGCTCACGGCTGCCGCACATCGTGTCGACGGCACGAGAGGGCGCCACTAAAGCTTGGGCTGTTGTAGCACATGCATCGCATACACGGTGGAAGAAACACATTTAGGTGATGACTCTCCGCCCGACGCGGTGGCCACATTATGTTCGGGCACCGAGCGGGCTTCACTCGCACGGAGAACGATGGCGCCCAAGTATGGGGTCCCTCCCAAACCGTGTTTCTTCCACCACTGCTCCAGGCGAGCGTCATTCGATAGAGCTTTAAACAAGGGCACTCGCTCTGCACAGTTCCGGTACCCCGAATTGCAGTTGGGAACGAAGCACTTCTTTCCCATCCTTATAGCATGGCTTCTTCTTCTTCGGGTTAAGGCTCACCTTCATGCACGATGGTGGCACCTTTGATCGACACATTTGATAAAATAAAGCTTGTAAAAATATTGAAAAATAAAAATTGCCTCAATCGGTACCGCCTCAATGGGCACAGCCGATTTAAAGCTAATTCGATATAAATAAATTGGATCCTTGGATCAAGTGGGAATTTCATCAAAAATCCGATTGGGAACTGTACTTAGAAAAAACTGGGCCACACCAAGTGACAACCCAGGAAAGACCGAAAGGGAGAAAGGACCCCGCAGAGCCCGACACCAGCCCAACCCCACAGAGGGGCACTTAAGGGCAACACCAGTGGGTCCACGACGGTCGTGGGCATCCCCTGCGCCGACAACCGCCGCCGTAGTAATATTTGCTTTGCCCCCCCCCCCCCCCCCTCTTTGATCGACACATCACCAAAGCAAAACACGAGGCCAGCCACTGGCCACACACCACCACCATACCACCACACCGCGAAAAAGGCGGGTACGCTACGCCGCCGACACCGTGGCTGCCGAGGAGGGACTAGGGAGGTCCTAGGAGGGACCCCGTACCACAGCGCCATCCACGGCGGCGTGAAACAAACTACTTCTGGTTCGAGGCTAGCTCCGAACACGATCTGTTCGCTCGCTGCCCGCGGGAAGAGCGGCTAATGGCATCACCTAAATGTGTTTCTTCAACCGTGATCGCATAGCATTTGATGCGCTACTGGCATTGTCGTCGTCGTTGTCGTTCTCGTCGTAGTCGATTCGGCATTGCACTTTAATCGACAAAAGGGACAGAGAACACAGGGTGTGGAAGCCACTGGTTCCCCTCCCCCGAGAAGGCGTAAGCCGCGGACCTTCCGGACGAAGCCGTCTGACTTCGAGCCTGGTCGATCCGCATCGTGTCGGAGAGACTACGTCACCATGCTGACTTTACTCTCTCGCACTCCTCCGCGCGTCTCCCGTTTCGGGCGGACCAGGGATATCCCGCGAGGAAGAGAGTCGGGCCTGCCCTCCGAGTGGACGGCCGTGTGGTCGAGGGGTCTTGGATTGGACTCCGGGTGACGGGTTGAGTCGCAGCGTACGAGCTCGTCCGACCGGCGATGATTCCACGCTAGCGTTCCCCATGGCTCTGACTGTCGGCGTCTCCTCCCCCTAGTGGACGTCCGTCTTGTGGGAGCCACTGGTTCCCCTCCCCCGAGAAAGGCCGTGTGGTCGAGGAGTCTTGGATTGGACTCCGAGAGACGGGTCGAGTCGCGGCGTGAGCTCGTCCGACCGGCGATGACTCAACGCTAGCGTTCCCCATAGCTCTGACAATCGGCGTCCCCTCCCCCTAGTGGACGTCCGTCTTGTGGGAGCCACTGGTTCCCCTCCCCCGAGAAAGGCCGTGTGGTCGAGGAGTCTTGGATTGGACTCCGAGAGACGGGTCGAGTCGCGGCGTGAGCTCGTCCGACCGGCGATGACTCAACGCTAGCGTTCCCCATAGCTCTGACAATCGGCGTCCCCTCCCCCTAGTGGACGTCCGTCTTGTGGGAGCCACTGGTTCCCCTCCCCCGAGAAAGGCCGTGTGGTCGAGGAGTCTTAGATTGGACTCCGAGAGACGGGTCGAGTCGCGGCGTGAGCTCGTCCGACCGGCGATGACTCAACGCTAGCGTTCCCCATAGCTCTGACAGTCGGCGTCCCCTCCTCCTAGTGGACGTCCGTCTTGTGGGAGCCACTGGTTCCCCTCCCCCGAGAAAGGCCGTGTGGTCGAGGAGTCTTGGATTGGACTCCGAGAGACGGGTCGAGTCGCGGCGTGAGCTCGTCCGACCGGCGATGACTCAACGCTAGCGTTCCCCATAGCTCTGACAATCGGCGTCCCCTCCCCCTAGTGGACGTCTGTCTTGTGGGAGCCACTGGTTCCCCTTCCCCGAGAAAGGCCGTGTGGTCGAGGAGTCTTGGATTGGACTCCGAGAGACGGGTCGAGTCGCGGCGTGAGCTCGTCCGACCGGCGATGACTCAACGCTAGCGTTCCCCATAGCTCTGACAATCGGCGTCCCCTCCCCCTAGTGGACGTCCGTCTTGTGGGAGCCACTGGTTCCCCTCCCCCGAGAAAGGCCGTGTGGTCGAGGAGTCTTAGATTGGACTCCGAGAGACGGGTCGAGTCGCGGCGTGAGCTCGTCCGACCGGCGATGACTCAACGCTAGCGTTCCCCATAGCTCTGACAGTCGGCGTCCCCTCCCCTAGTGGACGTCCGTCTTGTGGGAGCCACTGGTTCCCCTCCCCCGAGAAAGGTCGTGTGGTCGAGGAGTCTTGGATATGGACTCCGAGAGACGGGTCGAGTCGCGGCGTGAGCTCGTCCGACCGGCGATGACTCAACGCTAGCGTTCCCCATAGCTCTGACAATCGGCGTCCCCTCCCCCTAGTGGACGTCCGTCTTGTGGGAGCCACTGGTTCCCCTTCCCCGAGAAAGGCCGTGTGGTCGAGGAGTCTTGGATTGGACTCCGAGAGACGGGTCGAGTCGCGGCGTGAGCTCGTCCGACCGGCGATGACTCAACGCTAGCGTTCCCCATAGCTCTGACAATCGGCGTCCCCTCCCCCTAGTGGACGTCCGTCTTGTGGGAGCCACTGGTTCCCCTCCCCCGAGAAAGGCCGTGTGGTCGAGGAGTCTTGGATTGGACTCCGAGAGACGGGTCGAGTCGCGGCGTGAGCTCGTCCGACCGGCGATGACTCAACGCTAGCGTTCCCCATGGCTCTGACAGTTGGCGTCCCCTCCCCCTAGTGGACGTCCGTCTTGTGGGAGCCACTGGTTCCCCTCCCCCGAGAAAGGTCGTGTGGTCGAGGAGTCTTGGATATGGACTCCGAGAGACGGGTCGAGTCGCGGCGTGAGCTCGTCCGACCGGCGATGACTCAACGCTAGCGTTCCCCATAGCTCTGACAGTCGGCGTCCCCTCCCCCTAGTGGACCTCCATCTTGTGGGAGCCACTGGTTCCCCTCCCCAGAGAAAGGCCGTGTGGTCGAGGAGTCTTGGATTGGACTCCGAGAGACGGTTCGAGTCGCGGCGTGAGCTCGTCCGACCGGCGATGACTCAACGCTAGCGTTCCCCATAGCTCTGACAATCGGCGTCCCCTCCCCCTAGTGGACGTCCGTCTGCCGAGAGCCCTGGCCCCGAACTCCTGCGACGACGGGTAGCGGCGTGAGTTCGTCCCATCGGCGATGACTCCGCTCGCAATTACCCCTTTGGCTCTCAGGTCGGTCGGCGCTGCGGGCACACTGTATCCACGGCTCGCTTGACCGCAGTGTCTTGTTGGGGACCCCTGGTACTCAATAAACGCTGTTGGATACCGGGATCGTCGTTGTTGGCATGGCGTTGGCGAACCCGGCGCGGCGACCGCCCTCGCTGGTAGCCGTCGGCCGCGCGGTGGGACGGGCATCGGATTTCCCCTTTGAGCACCGGACCGGTCCTTCGGACGTAAAAGGTACGTAATCTACCCTTTTATTCCCACAAGGGGAAGGATCCGAAAGGGAGCCAGTTCGCGCTGCCAAACCGCCAAGCAAAACCTGCTCGCCGGACACAGATTGGAAACGAGTGCTGCGTCAGTGCTCGACTTCGAGTCAAGTTTGAGCCGAACGTTGACGTATTCATCGTGTCCAATCTGTGCCCAACGTTGGCCTTCTCTGATGACGCCATCTCATTCAACACTACGCCTTTGTTATCAAGGGGGTGTTGCGCCGCGGCGCGGTGGAATGCGGGTGTGCTCAGTTGCCACTCTGCCGTCGCCGGTTGTTCTTCGCTCTTGGTTTCCGTAGTAGCGGTGCGTAGGCTGTGATGCGATTCTCTCCACGCGATATGGATGAGCGGTTCCTTCCACGAGTGGTATGGATGGGGTTCTTTCCACGAGTGATAAAGATGACCGTATCCAGGGGCGTCGACGTATTCTGACAGGCAGAGTACAGAAAAGGGGTGAAAAAAGAAGTACACAAAGATCCATTGGTGAACATTTAGGGAATCCGTTAGCATGACCCTTGGGGAACGCCACACACGTCCCCCTTTGGGAAACGCTAACACTGACCCCGTAACGAGGCCAAAAAGAGAGAGCAAAAAATAGAGGAAGCAAAGGAAAAAAAGCCAAAAGATAAAAGTGAAGGAATCAGCGTTAGCGTTTCCCAAAGGGGGGGCGTGTGTGGCGTTTCCGAGGGTCATGTTAACGCATTTCCTAAGAATTCACGAAGGAATCTTCCTGTAAGTTTATGTTAATACTATTTGTGTTTGATGACGTAGACACTTTTAAATTTCTTATTAAGTGCAACACACCAACACAGTCAATATACAAAGGATCCAAAGGATCATATCGCTAATGTCAGGAAGACAAATATAGGGCATATTTAAAAATTACTTAGAAAAAAAACTGGAATCAAAACTGAACAGCATACAAATTGGGAAAGCCTCCACATCGTTGTAATCACTTAGAGATATTGTTTTCTATTTGGAATGATTAATGACACTCCAGAACCTTTTGACATTTTCTATTACTAGCGAAAGAATTCTGTTATAGAAGAAAATCCTACCTTCGTTTTTAAACAAAGGTGTAATATGATAATAAGTAGGTCAGTGGTCTTGCCTATCACTGTTTGGGCCTGCAAAATAGCCTGCTTTCTTGTTTGTTTAAAATACGCTTTAATGAAACACTGACCCAAGGCGATCGATGCCTGCCAGAGATGATGCGTAAAGGTCTGTATCTATTGACTAAAAAATTCACCTTGTCTTTAAAAAGTGACCAGTTCGTTTCAATAGTTCAATTGGAAAATTCCGGCATGAATACGTACGGGTCCAAAAACGTTGCAAGTTCGCTATAAATAGATTCAAAGTTGGCCTTGCTGTAGACCCTAATATTTTTTTTTTTCACTGAACGGTATACACAACTCCCTTTATAGAAATATAAATAAAGCAATGATCCAGAAAATAAATTAATGGACTAGGTGCAGAAAGGTTAGTATAACATCAAGTATATTGGCTCACGATGCTGAATTTCGTGTAGACTGAGTACTGAGCTGGGAAATTTTTAAATCTGGGCAGACGTCTACCATTGTTGGGACTTCACTTGATAAATTTTTTGTCACGGATTTATCAATCTTTGTGGATACTTATTTTGGAACACATGGGTGTTCGTGTATACATTTAAGCAAAGGTCCCAAAGTCTTAAGAGAAAAGCGTAGTGAGTAAGCGATTTAATGAAGACGATAGGAAAAATAAATCATTAGAAAAGGTAAGGGGGAAATTCACAGAACAGAAAGACATTGTAATATGTCCGCTATTGGCGACGAGATGCTTAGGTGACGCCACCTCGCGGGCGCCCTCCTGTGACGGAGCTGGTAGGATGCGAGCAGATGCTGTCTCAAAGCACGGAGTGGCTATGTTAGTTCTCATCTATCCCGATTAAAACGGTATATTTATTATGAAACGTGTACGATGTTTTTATGAGTGATCTTTCTAATGATTAACAGCGCCTCTAAGTTACTTTTTATATTAAAAAAAAAAAAAAAAACTTTCAAATGTTCAAAACCAAGCTTGGAGCTTCACATTACAGCTTGCGTCGGCGTGCGTCAGGGCTATTCACAACCTCTCCGATTCTTTTTTTTTTTTTATCAGTGGAAGCCGTTGTGAAAAAACGTCTTGCATTCACTAGAGTAAATGACGTGTTGTCTTAGCTGTGCACGTGCCCACAGTTGTGCTGCAAAGCGCCGCACACTTGTTTTAGCTACACTGAGCTTGCCGATACCGACGCTTCTATCCAATTGTGACTGGAGCTGACAAGCAAATGCTCGTCAGCAACTGGTGCTCAGCTCCTCCCGAATCGAATACGTGGCAAAGAAGTTTGTCGCACCGAGACAATTCTGCTCGAAAAAAGAGCAAGCATTTTCATAAGCTCTTAAATTTTCGGACATGGCCTGGCAAATTCAGGTGATTAATTAATTTGTTCTCTCCAATTTTTACTAAGCATTGTTTACAAATTTAAAATCGCTCGCTGAAAAGCGCACCACGCATCATGCGCATTTGGGTCTTCAAAAATTAAACATAAAAGCGGTAGTAATTTATAGCGGGTATATGCCTCATTTTTTGGAACACTGAAGTGTCACCGACTTACTAGATTTTATACAGTCGATGGCGAGGGAATCTCGCACGTTTCGCGTCGACCGGGCGATTAAGCAGGGATTTAGTTGAAATGACTCCGGAAGCCAGCCACCGCTTTTTCCTGCCAGTTATTGTGAGTACATGTTTGTTAACTGGTTTACAAAATTAAAAAAAAAAGGAATCAACTCGGAACTGACAAGAGACCATCACTCACAAAACTCATTGGAACCAACAAGATACATGGAGTCGCTTCCACTGATATGTTTGCTACACACGCGAGAGGTTCTCGAATTTCGCTTTCCTATCTTTAATTTTATAAGGCATTCCTTCTTCAGTTCTTTTCTGTCCGCATCATTATAAAAAATGCACCTTATTCGCCGTGGTGAATGTTGCAGTGGGGTAAAGCGCTGTATATTCTATTTTCATCACCCAGCCTTTTGTACTGGGGTAGAGAACAGCACACCACCACCCGAGCGCTTCGATACCTCCGCGTCAAAAGTGTTTGTTACCACGACTACGCGTGCCACGGTTTCAAACTTTGGTAAAATGTCCTATTACAATTATCACTTCACCAAATAAACACAAGGCGTGAAGCAGGCTTTGCCTCGCATTACGCAAACAGCGCTTGAAGCGAGTTGTCCAAGATCGTAAGTAAGGATTTCAAGTTTTTCATTTCTAGCTATTTACTGTGGTAGGTTTTCTCAGTAAAATTTTGTACCTTTCATCCACGTATTTTGTTCACCTCTGTACAAACTCTGAGCTAAATATGTTCGGGAACCGATTTACGGGGACGCTTACAAACGTCACAAACGATGATGATAACTAGAGAAGCGCCCCCTGTAGTTCGCGCAAGCCGCCATAATACAGTATAGTAATAAGTAATAAGTGCAGTAGTTTTATATAATATTTTGAAAGCAAATCGAGTATATTATTGAAATTACTACAACTGATTTATAAAATAAAGTTCTATATTAATGCCTGCGAAACAGAAACATCGTCGCATGGGTTGCATCATGTTGCACGAAGGAGACCTCATACCCGGACTAATTACGGAAAGCAGAGTTCACACTATAAAAAAAAAAAATTAACTTAATTCACAGCACACGATATAAACTATACACGATCAGTTACAATATTTAAAAATAAATTAAGAGCATTATTGGTAGGCAGTGATATCATTCAATAAAATGTGAACCAGATTGTATTGTAAATACCAAATAACGTGGGAAGTTTCCCTTCTTGATGCTGTAAGGGGTTTTGTTTTTTCGTTATTTATATATTTTTACGTCAGCAGAAAGATGCCGATTACTATGTTTGAGTTTGTAACTTTCAGCTGAATGCATATTTTTTTGTGAATTTATGTAGGTACTTATGTGAACTGTCAGAAACCAGTGCTGATCAGGCTTCTTACCTTTTGCACTGGCGCCTCTAATTCCGAACAGGTCCGGAAAAAGAATCGGAGTAAATAAAAATAAAATGACGGCATTGATTGTCACAACATTAGTTGAAACATGTGCTAGTTCTGATTTCTAATAGCAATAAATTACGTTCGAAAAAAAAATGCATATGACATGTGACAAAAGCATAAGAAAAGAGGGACACGGTTGAAAAAGAAATACTGCAATGGGGTTAAAAATAACTAAAGATTAATGTAACCCAATTAAATGTAAACCAGAAAGCCACCGAACATATAAAAAAAAAAAAAAACGAGCACAAGATATATTTGGTGTGCGCGCGTTCAAACGAGCCCAACTTGGTATCACGACGGGAGCAACAACTCACCCAAAAGCGGACAACACCGGTCGCCGCCATTTTGCCGTGGGAAAGGTCTCGGGCGAGGAGGAGGAGAGAGAAAAAAAAAAAACTAGGGGAGGAGAGGGTTGGTGTCAGAAGGAAAGGGTGAGTAAATAACGCTCCGAACCAAGCGGGCTTTCTGGCCAGAAGCCGAGAATGCGCTCTCGATGGACGGACTTCGTTGCTCCCGTCTCCGCGCCGAGTTTCGGGTAAGGCGTGATTTTCCCAACTCCTCTTATAACAAATTCCGCTCAACTTCGTTATACTTTTTTTTTAATGCATATCTGCGCAGTTGCTTTAATAGCGCGTCCGGTGTATAGACTATCACGCCATTTACAAATAAGTGAACCGCCTGAGTGAAGTGAAGAGAGCCGTCTGAGTGAAGTGAAATAAGTGAACTGTCTGAGTGAAGTGAACCGTCTGAGCGTGCGACGTGCCGACAACAGCGCCATCGTAGCGGTGGGATGTCGGAATTACGCGCTGGCGTATAGTCCTCAAAAGAAAATGTCATTATTCACATAGTTAACGAGCTAGGAAAAAGACAACGAATTCTTGCATTGTCCGGACCGCGTAATATTTTAACTTTTAAACGCGCTTAGTTTGAGGACAACTGTCTCCGGAAAATACGTACTAGTATATGATTGTGTATTTCTATTTATCCAAGTAGCTCGTGTTCGTGGACCATTAGCTTCTGCCCTTTACGGTGTCGAATCTTATTATATATATGGTTATTAGCTGACTGATAGTGCATTGTTGTGCGCTTACCGTTTATAGTTGTACATTTAGATAACGTGTATTAAAGCGTATCAAAAATGTATACTAAGAGTGTAAAAATATAGTTAGTATTGTACAAATATTGTATTACATACTGCTTGTAAACTGGAGGTTTTTATGCACACAGATGTACATACATTTTACTTATGGTGTTATTTATAGTCGGTAGTTGTAGACCGTGCACAGCCATATATGTGATGCACTTTCGAGCTGATCATTTTATTTTGGATGTTTTTATGTCTTGCCATACTCTTACGGTTTCTATACATAGTTCAAATATATTGTTCTAGACAGTAATGCATGTGCGTTGCAACTATAAGGTAATAATTATAGCTTGCACAGCATAGTATGGAGCCCCATTGGATTCCATCTTTATATTGTTCAGAGCAGTAGCATAGCCAGAAAGGGGGAGGGGGCTGACCCCCCCCCCCCCCCCCGAAAAAAATGTTTTGACTACACCTTCGGTGCAGGTGATACTTTTACAAAACGTACTGAATCTATAAAGTATAAATGTGCAGATGCCCGTATTCTGCAAAAGGCAGTGAATACTCTCGGTGACAGAAATATTTCGTTGCGTTGTTCATTGGTTAGTTCGCAGCTGATGGATGTAGTACATACATTGAGCAACACTGTTTGCACAAACAGGAGATTGGCATCTTTTTTTTTTTTTTTTTTTCTTAGAATCGAAAGGTTGTCAGCGAACCCACCGGTGTGGTCTGCAGGACTCAAGTGGGGCACTGAACTAGTGCTAGAACGCAGGCACGTAGCCAGGATTTTGTTTCGGGGGGTGGGTCCGCCCATGACAAAATGCTGTATGAGGGGGAGGGGGGAGAGGAGGTCCCAGCAAAATGGAAGATTTCGGGGGGGGGGGGGGGCCGGGCCCCATGGGCCCCCTCCCCCCCCCCCCCCCCCCCTGGATACGTACGTGCCTGGTAGAACGTGCACGCCATTACCCTTTCGAGTTAAACTGAAAGGGGCCATGAAATGAATTTTAGGCTGGGATCAATAATTTTAGATTGGAATCTCACTAATCGCATATCGTTTCATGGGCCAAAAGAAAGAGGGTGGAAATCCAAAAGCCCGCTTTTCGGCCCCAAAATTTGAAAATATAGCGGGCTCTTTCGCACCTTCTTTCCGCCTTTTCACTGAGACACATTCGCGGTACCCAAAGCACGTCAGCCGACCCCAGCTCACGCGTTGGACGCGAGCACTGCGTCACTCGGACGTATGCGCTCGTCAACAATCAATCCGTCGACGAATATTCACGTTCGTGGCCAAGGAGCGACATGACTGCAGTTATCGTCGCTTCTGAATGGCAAGCTTCATGCTGTGCTTAGAAAAAACGGTGGAAGCTTAGGGTCATCGCACCGGTGCCCAAGCGCGTCACCGACCGCGCGATTTCTCATTTCACCTTTGTCTTGAGGAGGAAAGCTAAGGAGGATGAAGTTGCAAAATCATTTCATGGTCCCTTTAAAGAAAGAACCGATGTCGTATTTATTCCAACAGTATTGCGCAGTGTACCTTGCCCTCCCTACAATGGAAACATTGCAGACATAGTTAAATTATATAATTAGACAACACTTTCATTTTCGCGGCGCGTTTGTTTTATTACTTGCAAAAAAAAAAAAAAACACAGAAGCGTTCGCTTACGTTTCCTCATGTTAGGTATGACTCCTAAAGTTCCGTATTTTCGGATAAATCCTGAAAACATAAAAAACACCCGCCGGTAAAATTTTTGTGAGTTCGAATTTATTCGATAACGTCCGAATTTTGACGCACCAATGCAAAAGAAAAACAAAACAAACAAAAAGAAACAGTATTTTACGATCAAGTTTGGACAGAGTACAGGGTCAATGGTCTTAAAAAATGTCACACCATTTTTATTTTTTTTTATATTTGACCACTTGCAAAGGGAATCTTACCGCTTATCTTGCCAAGATTCGTCAGGACAGCAAATCACGACAAAAGCCACTGTTCCGATTTCTAGTGTGAGCCTTAGTATTTGTTATTCTTAGAGCAATGGTCTCAAACTTGTTTGAGCGTGGGAGCCAGATAGCCCATACTGGAAAGGCCGAGGGCAAACGTTAGAGGGGGAGGGGGGTTCAAGCGCTTTGAAAGAGAAGAGACCCCGTGCCCTATGCTTTTTTTTTGTAAACTCAGTTTTGCCGGTGACATCTATAAATTTGATTGGTTTGTATGTAACTTTGGGCCCTGGCCTGATGCGATAACCAGAATTACAATGACACCGCCCCGCCAACGCGCTGTCATTTTTAATAGAACAAGAGAGCAAGTACACTGCCGTTCCTGTTGCTCAATTCACTCGGGAATTAACCAAGCTCAACATGTTTCTCAAAGAAACAATCAGTTAATTTGACAGGTCTTGCTTTTCTGACGATTTTTATTCCAACACCATGAAGACATACTTGCCTTTTAATGGTGATCCTTTTTTTTTTTTTTAAGGTGAGAATTCAGAGCTTGTATCTTTACATTTGGCAGTTGCTTCAGCTGATCAAGAGTTCGCGCAGCCGAGGTACATCCTTCAACAAAGAGCTCGCGCTTGCACCCTACTAGCGGAATCGCTGTACATTACAAAAAGCTGGGAAGCAAAAAAATAAAGCGAAACAAAAGTCAAACGAACAAAGGTGAGTAAAAACTATGTGAATACGTTAAAAAAGCAGAGCTATATTTTTCGAGCGAAAATGAATCGGCGAGATGAGATCATTATGGCGCATGCCATTTCTAGCGCTCGTTACATGGGAACCGGAACTCGTAGCCGGTTGACTGCGGGCCGCGCGTTTGAAACCCCTATCTCAGAGGGAAAAGGAGGGGGGGGGGGGGGATTGTAACAGTGACAGCTGTGAACCATAGGGATTTCATAGAAGGGGGAAGGGGGGGGGCGGGAAGTTGAAGTTTTTGTATTACACCCTTCACCACGCCGCGCCGCCGCGGGGTAGGTTGATAGATGGAATGAGATGAATACGAGCTTCCCAGCAACTACTTTCGTTAGTTCATTGATTCTAAGGTTTTCACGTTTATCCAAGCAACACTTTTTTGCAACTTTTTTTGTGGGACAAATTAGTATGGCCAACGCCAAATCCAGCCGCGACATGTGAGGCACGAATGTGTCTATACTTCGTTTCTATTAGCCCCGTGCGCGACCGAAAGCGTCGCTGTGGTCGGCCTTCCACGATTGGCCGAACGCTGACTATGACGTCGGAAAGGGGATTTTCATCGACGGAAATAAGAGGAATGAAAGAACTTTAATTTTGACGGTGTTGGCAGTGTTCCTTTGAGAGCGCAATGATTTCAAGCTTCCACCATGCTAATAACAAACACCATCGAACTTGTTGTTTGCAAGGTAATGACGTCACAAAGGGGAACCACAGGAGGGCGCCACCAAAACTTCTCGCCGCTAATACTTCGCGAGACCAGCGCTTTTTGCGTTTCTCCCCAGCTCGCGCGCTCGAGCAAAGCCTGAACGCACGGAACTTTCGCGCTCGCGCTTCCAGCTTTGCCTTCGCTCGCACATAAGGTGAAACGAAGTATAGAATGTCGCGAACGAGCACCGCCAAATTATTACACAAAAGGCCGGTTCACATACGCAGTTGAGCGCCGTTCACGTGTCGTCAGCTACTTATCGTGTGCCATGGGCAACAGTTTCGACGGTGCGATACAAAGCTGGCGAACGCTCCCGTCAGCACGCGCTTAGGTGTGAACAGGGTTTTATGGTAAAACGCGATTCACGGTAAAACCGATATTAAAAATAGGGAGTTTTCGTAGATGGTTTTCGCCGTCCCGCAACGCTCTCCGCAACCCGCTAGGATACCTGGAACTCTACAGTCAAGGCCATCGGCGCGCAGGCGCAGTAGCGGCTTCTTCGTTGCGAAGGGTAGCGGATGGGGGGAACGCGGTCTACGAAAACTCTCTGTGCTACCCCCAGCTTCTCAGCGGGCCGACTGTTTGTCAAGCAACATTGTGCCCTGTTGTCATCTTCGTACTCAAGGAAATAACTTATTCTTACAGCCACTTCTTCCGCACTGTTCTTCTGCTGCGTTTTCAGCGGCCGCAGTTTCGGCGATCGCGCACGAAGATTATTGACTCCCTGCTCGCTCAAGCGCGTCGTGGTGCCGAAGGTGGCATTCACTGGCGGCCATAGTTTAGTTCATTCCTGGTCAGCGCGAGCTTACGACTAGCTTTCACAACGCTTCTGCAACGTGCATTGCGCACCACCAAGATTGTAGTTCTTCTCAGAAGATAAACGGGGGTGATTGTTCTGAGACTGCGCTGAGCCTGCGTTCATTGTGGCAAACTCGCTTTTCGGCCGGCAACTTTTTGGATGTGTATTGATATTTGACCAGGGGCGGATCCAGAACTCCGTTTTGGGGGGGGGGGGGGGCGGAAAGTTTTTAAGGATACTATTCTCCCATTCTTTCTTGTGCACGGGGGGGGGGGGGGGGGGGTCCACCTATATCAAATTTCCCTCCGAGAAGGGGGAGGGAGGGGGTCGACTTTGTTTGGGGGGGGGGGGGGGGCGGCCGCCCCCGTCACCCCGCCCCCCCCCCCCCCCCTTGGATCCGCCACTGTATTTGCCACAGTTGTTTGATATTTTCGAAGCAAAGAAGGAAAATGGCCGTAGCATCTAAGCTGACTGATCGGAAGAGCTCTTGAGACTAGCCAATCGTATGTTTTGCGGTACCGCGGTACAAACTTTACGTCTCACAATTGACGGATGGATGGATGGATGCTAACGGCTGTACTCTTTACGTCGGGCGGCAGCTTGCGCCACCTAGCCTAGTTGTATGTCATTCAATTCTCGCTAGATAGTTCCCATTAAAGTCACTAAATTAGCTGCGCTTAGAGTATCGGCACTCCGTTCCCCGACACTGTTGTGGGCGCCGCCATTTTGGTGCTTGTGCAGAGCAGACGCAACTGCCGATCGTCATGATAGAAAAGTGCGACTTCCTCAGTATTCGATTCGGTGTTAGGAAGCTCATGTAATATTGCTTTGCTTTGTCGCGAACTGTTTAAACATTTGTGGAGGACGGAAAAGCGTTTCCTGTGATTTCAGATAATCTTCACATAACTGGCAACCATGATTTTAAGCCACAATATGGCCAAGTGTCGTTACTCTGAAGCGTATACCTTATTGAGTGGCACCATGTACCACCAGTCTTCCAATCTCCTCTTATTATGCAGCGGATCACAAGGGTTGCCATCATGCTCGAGTCGGTAGTTTCGGTTTTGCCATAGACCCCCGAAACAAAACTTTGAGATAAGATATCTGAAAATTACACGAGGCATCGAAGAAGAAAAAAAAAATGACACCTCCGCTAATACAAAAATCTCCCTTCACGCCGAAAATATAGTTGTCGATGATCGACAATTACATTTCTTACGTGACAGTCATACCCCTGAAATCGGCGGATGCGATTTTCCAGGAATCAGACTCAATTGCATTCATGACATGACAGTAAAAAATAATCGAGTAAAATTTATTTTTCTTATTGTGCACCGGGTTTGTGCGCCATATCTCCGGGACCATTCCGTCCATTCGAAGTTGTTGCAGCACAGGAAAGTAAAACACTGCTTTCTGTGTTACATCAGGATGACTGCAACTCCTTTAAATAATTTCACGAAAAAATGTCTGTCCTCTTTTTTTTTTTTTTTTGTTAGAAGTCAGGGAGGGTGAAAGAACCACAAAATGGCGAATTTAATTTACGAACATCTGCTAAAAGCGGCATTCTTATAATTTGCCGTCTACGTTTTTTCCTGCCCCCCCCCCCCCCCCCCCCATTTTTTTCCTTCTATTTCTTAATTTAAAGATAGCAAGACGGGAGCTTCTAGTCATCCAAGATTATTGTTACCAATATTCCGGGTAAAAAAAAAGTTATTTTTTTACTTAATACTGTAAAAGACTTGATTTTCGCGAAGATATAGTTTTTGCGAATTTCGCGAATCGCCTACGATTCGCAAAAAATAGGTCCCGCGAAGAATTCCGGTAAAATGTAAACACATTGGAATCTATATTGAGATCCCACCGCGTCGCAAAAATTAGAACCCGCGAATTATTCCAAATTTTCAGCTTTCACCTAAATCGCGAAATATTGAGCCCGCGAAAAATAAGTCGTTTACAGTATTTAATTTATTTATTTTAAACAATTCTTGCAATTGGGGAGCACCCGTTAACTTCGTTTTTCCTGCGTGTCTGTAAATATTAAGATCAAGTGCAATATTATACTATATATATTTTAAAAGTGTCTTGTCCTATAGAGAATAAAGTCTTATTAAAATCAAATCTACACTAATCACTGCACACAGCGCAGATTGTTCTTTTAGGTCTAAAGGTTCTTTCTGCCGAGCTCCCACCATGGACTCTACCAAGTGCTTTGCGGGAAGTAGACACTATAGGGGTTCGATTTCGATCGAAGTGAGCGGGAGATCGGCCTCGGCTGCTGATTAGACGTGGCGCCGCAGCTTGCTTGTAATCAGCCAATGAGACATTTTTGACCGCTCTGCGAGTTAACAATCGGGCAATATTTTGGTGAGAACGTCTCATCAACACACAAATAGCGAGAGTGGTCTCGCGTTTCTCTAATGTGATTGTCCTGATTACTGCTTCATTCACCGGTCGATGTCGGCTTCTGTGTACAGCGGCAGAACAACTTAAGATTAGCAAATGAAGCGCGGATTGTCTACGGCTTCCGACGTGAGATCCTAGACGATCATAGTTTCAGCCCGCGTCCGATTTCACTTGACCGCGTCGCTCGGTTTCTAGCAGACGATCTTTGTTCTTTCTTTTTTTTTTTTCGCCCGGTTTGTTACCAGACGATGTATACGGTGTCTTCTCGTTTTAGTTCCGTCTGCGAATGACGCTTAGAAGCAGACACTGATCTCTATGACAATTGCTAGACCGCGCTTCCACGCTCCGCGACTGTGGCCACCGGACGGCCATCTTGGATGTACCGAGTCGACCTTTTCGACCTTTTTTTGGAACGGCCATCTTTGAGGTACCTCGGAGATGGCCGATACGGAACTTCCGGTGGCAGCACTCACGCTGCAACGACCAACCGGAGATGCGCGATCCGGCAAATTGTCATATAGAGAGATCAGTGGTAGCAGACGAACCGCGTTCTTTCGCTCGCGTTAACAGAAGAACCGTCTGCGAACGCCATCTTCGCTCGCTCGGTAAGAGGCAAATTCTGTTTTGGTGTCGTTCTCGCGGTGGACCAAATTCGGGCCCCAGAATTTCTCATACATTATACAAGAGACAAGATATCCGGACACGCCCCAGCGTCTTCGAATTAAGCGGGTTTGCTTTCGAAGTAAGCGGGTTTGCTTCATCCTTATGAATGATACGAACATGTACAGTTTTTTTGTGCAACCGATGTGACAGTATGCCGCCATACAGGGATGAGACACGCTTAAAACAACGTCCGCTGACTTTTTTTTTTTTTCGCTGCGGTTTTAGAGAGTACGAAGGTTAAGCCGTTATTAAAGCATGAAACGCTTTTGAACGGAACCCCCGCATATATCCCAAAAAGTTTGTTCGTCTGCCCGTCCGTGCATTTCCCCGTTAAATTCACCGGAGAAATTGACGTCACGTGACATGATATAGACGCTTTCAGCGCGCGCCAAATTGAGCCGCCATAGCCGACCTTTTCTTGTCTTACCGAGATGCCGATCCACTGAAGAGGGCGTTGACGAGTCTCCACAACGGCCTAAGCTGGGGAGAAGGACGCAGTAGAATCTAAAATGGCAATAACCTGACCTACTGTGATAATGATGAAGTGGAGCGAACGGAATAAGAGGGAACAAAAACTGAAGGTCGGTTATGGCGGCGCCCATGCACAGCTGCCTGAAAGCGTCTATATGGTATTCCGCGACGTAAAATTGCGGCGTAAAGTAAATAATCTCCTCAAAGTAAATATCAGATTATTTCGCATTCTCATCCTGGTTTTTGTTTCCATGATACATCTTCAAACAGCAATTAGAAAATAAAAAAAGAACAGAAGAAAAAGAATCATTATGGTCACGTGTTCGCTTACACCAGCCAATGCGACTGAGGCGCCACCGGCAAGAGAGCCATGACTGCGGTTGTGACACTATAAACATATATAAGACGAACATGCTTCGAACCTTAAGGCCGGTTCAGACACTTGCGTTTGAGTGCGTTTGACTGCGTTACGGCGAGAACCGAAAGCGAGTCACCGGCACATCTGTGCTTCGTATGAAGCGTGGAATCCAATTCAAGAAATCTTCTTGGCACGCGATATAAGCAGCTCGGATGTCCTGGTGTCTCGCAGCCGCAACGCAGTCAAACGCAGTCAAACGCAACTGTGTGAACCGGGCTTTACCCCGACAAAAATGCATCCTACCGACACCTTCTATATAACAAGGCCATATAGTGTTGAATTTTTCTGACGTCACCAACCGTGGGCCAACGCAAACACGCGTATTGGACAACGGCGCTGTGTCACTGTTTGGGCACGGGGCTCGTGTTTGAACTCATTGAACGCGGGTTGAGCCAAGCGCTAACGTAGCAGTACTCCTGTCCACTACGTATCCAACGCAGGCCCTCATTAAATGACGTAACGAATTGAGCCTTGCTATCGTGAAGGTGTTGATCTTACTGGGTGTTTGGGGAGAAACGAGAAGCCTGCTTTGAGGCCTGTTCACACATACAGCGGAGCGCTAAGTTAGCGCTACGTGAGCGCTCCAAGGAGCGCTCATGTGGCGCTTCCTAGCGCGTGACTTCGTTCTAATATAGCGCGTGGTTAGCGCTTTAGTAGCGCCTTGTTAGCGCTCCAGTAGCGCCTTGTTAGCGCTCCAGTAGCGCTTTGTTAGCGCTTCAGTAGCGCCGTGTTAGCGCTTCAGTAGCGCTTTTCTTGTACCGCGGCGCTGTGGATTAGCGCGTGCACTGCGGTTCCGGTTCCTGGGGTTGGGTGTGCATCAGCAGCACCATGGTGGACATGTGGGATGCTGAAATAGAAATGCGACAAATGCTCTTACATACGCGATTCGTGCAGATGTGTGTGGACGGCTTAACGCCCAGAAGAGTCTTCTGGGTGCGCGAAATCTTTCGCCACCGATATACTGACGGGTACCCGGCGAACCTTGTTCCTATGCTGAGGGACCGAGACACAGAGCTCTTTCGAATGCGATTATTTTTAACTTCGTGTCTTTGAAACCAGGGTCACGCATATCGAATAGAAAGCGATAAGGTCGTACCCAATCAATTAGTCGCTCAGAGTTCATGACTGTGGATCGCCTGCCCGACCCTTTGCTTGGAGAGCGGCTCTTTTACTTCCTCTTCTTTCAATGCCAAAGGAAAAACAACAACAAAGGAATCGCCGTGCACGTGCTGTTCCACAGCAGCAAGCACGGCACAAGGAGCGTGAGAGCGCTAACAAAGCGCTTCTGTAGCGCTAACAGAGCGCTAACAAAGCGCTTCTGAAGCGCTAACAGAGCGCTGCTGAAGCGCTAACCGAGCGCTACATCTCGCGCTAGGAAGCGCCACATGAGCGCTCCTTGGAGCGCTCACGTAGCGCTAACTTAGCGCTCCGCTGTATGTGTGAGAACCGGCCTTTGCTCGTCGCAAAAAATAAACCGCTATCTATGGCTGACCGCGCACTCTCTGCCCAAACCGAGCGCCAGGGGTTGGAGACCAAATGCCAGAGTTTCGTAACATATGCCATTGTCTAATTCAAAGATTAAATCGATTCTTTATGAAATTTCCAATTGGAAAATGGGGCCAGTCCGGCGGTAACAGACGCCATACATTTTCGTGTCTTCGTGGGCTCTGTAGGCAGTCATTTTTTACATTATAATTTTTTGATGATCGCCTAGAACTTTTGAATGAAGTTGCGTTGAGTTCTGAAACTTTTGGCGTCCGAGTCCGAACCGCAAGCACTACGTTTGGGTGATGCCTGAGCAATCGGCGGGGCGTAGTTTATTTTTGCAGCGAGAAAAGCCCGGTATACTCATTTCTCCCAAACAGCCTGTACGTTAGAAAGTTCCAACAAACAAGAATAAACCTCCCTGTGGTCTTTTTTTTATTTTATTTTATTTTTAAGATCGCTTCTCGTAACGTACCAGCTGTCAGGTAAAAAATAAAAAAATGTAGCTTTCTCAAAAGTCGTTCGTGAGAAAGTCTGTGCCCATGCACGCATGACACGGCCGTGAGAACTTCTGTTTTCTTGGAATCGCTTCTCCACGACCGAGCTGTGGCCTGTCTTCGCATTTGTATACATGACGCTATTGATTGCATTTTGTGTGCCACGACCGATTGTCCGTTAAAAAAAAAATATTTTTTTACACAAAAGAAAACAACAACAAATGTATGCGAAGCCTGCAAAAAATAAAAATAATAACGTGCTCTTTTATTTTTATTATTGTTGTGCAGTTTGTTTCGCGTCTCTAGGTTTTCTGGTCGCTTGCAAAAGCGACTTGACCGACCGCCTTTCATCTCGTGTACCCATCTCGCAATAGACAGAATCGAGGGAAATTATCTCCCATCGATGGATTTGAACGCTTTTTTTTTTTTAAGTTTTGCGACTACGCACGATGCAGATTAATTTAGGATAGGCTGTTCGAGAGAGCACATATTTCGCCCAATAACATCTCGGCAGTTGCACAAAGTTAATAATAATAATAATGTTTCCTGTATGTTTACACAGTCTGAAGTTATAGTCAGGCTCAATGGACTTCTCTGGTGTCCCAGTTGGGTGAACGGCAGCAATGGCGTCCGGTCCCAGCAAACGTAGACAGCACGCTCGACGTTTTTGCGCCTTTTATTTCTAAAGTCGCGGTCACGCCGCTGATGCATCCTACAAAAGACAGTCTGAAGACACTTTCTGAGGCGCGCTTCTTTCTTGTATTACAGTCCTGTCACGATTCGTCGAACAAAACCTCCCTGCAGACATGTTCGAGGCCTGTACGAAGCAAAAACGCTTAATTCGAACATATGCTTAAGTCGAAACGGCAGGTGATTCTGTCGTCACGCCTGTAGCGAACACCCTGTTTGTGGTATGATGTAAGAGCAGGGCGATTGCGGCTGGTGGAGAACACAAACTTTTAGCGCTTATATCAGTTGTCTTTCTTTTTTTGTTTTTCAAGTGAGTCATTTCAACTCCACTTATAGCTTTTATGTCAGCCTTTCGATTCTAAAGGAAAGCAGAAAAATACTGGCGATCGCCTGTTCTGTGTCGCGTGATGTGCGTTGAAAAAAAACATTGTAGATGTCAGATCTGTCATACAGGTTAATAGTAGCCGGATGGATAGATCAATGAATGAATACAGCTTTTTCTTTTGAATCGGGCGGCTGAGCCAATGTTTTCTCACATTTGAGCGGCGGGATCCGTCTCCGCTAAATATTCCAAATATGAATAAGTAATACTCAATATATATATATATATTGCAAGTTGTTTTTGCTCAGAGGTTTGCTTGAAGAAAACTATCGGCGGAAGCACCAACCACCACTGACAGTAGCTTCAGACACCAACGCAACTCTCTTTATCTTTATCATCAGTTTGTCTTACTTTTTGTCAATGGCGTGTGTAAAAAGCACGGATCGCAAGACGCTACTAACTTCATTAATACGTTCCCATTACCCAGACACTATAATAGGGCCTCCATTATCGTAAAACTTTTGAAGTTCTTGTGATTGCGTGTGTGTTTATACAGCCGGAAGTTAGTCAGCCACAGTTATGGGCGTCTGGTGTCTCCGTTGTCGATGCGAAATTTAGCCAGTCCGATACCAGTGCTAGCCTGAGGTCTTT
Source organism: Ixodes persulcatus (assembly GCA_013358835.2). Lineage (NCBI taxonomy): Eukaryota > Metazoa > Arthropoda > Arachnida > Ixodida > Ixodidae > Ixodes > Ixodes persulcatus. The sequence goes on from JABSTQ010011582.1 coordinate 231,373, forward strand.
AACGTGCATTACGCAGTAGTGATCCCCAACCGCACGCCGGTGTCAACGATCACCCAAAACGGGAAAAGGGGGGGGGGGGGGGGGGCGTGTTCTGAAGCGCGAGCTTTCGCTCCACGTGCTCCGCGATAAAAAAAAAAAAAAATCGAATCTGGCATTAGTGTTGATACAGCGTAAGGTCGGTCTGCCTTTGAGAAGAGGAGACACTGGCTTACGGGGCGCTGTAGATAAAAAATTGTGCCCGTGCAATAACCACTACTAACCCGGAGTTTTTAACGTTCATCACGCAGTAGTGATACACTACCGCACGCCGGATCGAAACGGGCAGGGATTCGGATTGAACCCAGGATACCTGGGTTATGCAGCGCGAGCTTTCGCTACGCCTGCTCGCCCCAGCTGCGGTGCCTTAACGAACTCGGCCACCGACAGCAAACAACGGACACACAGCAAACAAACAAAATACGACAGAGCGAGTCATAGCCGGGTCAGTCGAAATGTACCACCAACTCCTCGCTCGCACGCATGTATACACTACATACTATGCATACGGGCGTGGCTGTTTCTAAGTTGATGATTGTGTTGTCTGCCCAGCGTGGCGAAGGGGGAATCCCTCCTGCGACTGGGGTGATCTACTTCTCACAGAGGTCCAACGCTCGCGAACAGAGCCGGCATGGCCAGAACCATCCAGAACACGCAGCCGACTCGGCGAGCATACCAATCGGGGCGAACCCAGTTGGGCCGCAGCCGTTCACCCCCAACTTGACAGCGCCGTGGAAGCTACGCTCACGCCGGGCCAATAAACTACCTCCCTTTCGTCACGTGACCACTCTCTCTGCTCGTGGGCATGGGCGGGAGCCTGATCACGTGGCGAGAGAGAGAGACGTGCGACTGGTTCAACGGGTGTGTAGCTTCCATCGCGGTGTCAGCTTCGAAGTGAACGAAACAGAGCTTCGTTTATTTATTTTTTTTTTCTTAAATATCAGCTGCGTGCCCGACACTAAGCCATGTGCTCCACGCCCCGCGAACGGCGCGATGTGTATCAACAACAAAATGAAAGCGTTTTTTTTTTGTTTTCTCATTTTGCTATTCTGTGTTTCGCTTTTCGTCCGTTGTCATGGGTGTTGTTATTGTTTTTCCTGTTCCAGATTCGCTCCTTCGGCCGAAAGTAATGGCTTTCTTTCTCTCGAGATTTTCATCCCGTTGTTTTTTTTGTTGTTTTTTTCTTGTTTTTAGGAGTTGCGTTTTTGATGTCTCGCTATACGCGAAGGAGCCCGTTCCTTGCGCATTCGTTGCTCAGCCGTGACTCGGCGCGACGCGCGGACTTGGTTTTTTCCTCGATGCGATTGTGCGCATGTGTGTGTGTGCGCGTACGTGTAACACGAGGAAAGCGTCGAGAGCCTCGTTTTTATCCGCTTCCTCGCAAAGCTAAGTAAGCCAAGCAAAGACAAAACGGCGCGGTTTCGCTCGTTCGTGCATGCAGCGTCGACGCAACAATGTTTCGTCGTAAGGAGTTCTTAAACGCATACATAGAGTCAAAAGAGGGGCGTAGACGTGGGGATCGATGGCCGAGTGGTCTAGCGCACACCAGCTCGGAGCACGTGGAGCGAAAGCTCGCGCTGCAGAACCCAGGGATCCTGGGCTCAATCCCCACCCCTGCCCGTTTCGATCTGGATGAGCATCGTACCGCGGCGTGCGGTCGTGTACCACTACTGCGTGATGCACGTTCAAGACCCCAGGCTAGCGGTTGTACTGCACTGGCTAAATTTCTCATCTACAGCTGGGAAACTCGTCACCCGTTTAGGCAGACCAAGTTCTAGGCTGTATCAACATACACACAACCCAAATTTAGGGTCGTTGACTCAAAGTACACTCCCTTTGAGTTTCCGAACGACGTTCTATACTTGTACTAAGAACTCCTTTTTAAAAGTAGACTGCGGCTTTTCCGCAACATGTGAAGAAAAGAAACCGGCAGAGTGTCAAGAACAGGATCGTAATGTATACCCTCTTAGGGGTGCAAATCCAAACTTTCGATGACTCCCTTTAAGAGCATATTGGCTCTTTAGCACTCCGCTCGCATAAGGTGTAAGACAGGCACGTAGCCAGGGGGGGGGGGGGGGGGGGGGCATGGGGCCCGCCCCCCCCCCCCCGAAATCTTTCATTTTGCTGGGACCTCCTCTCCCCCCTCCCCCTCATCGAGCATTTTGTCATGGGCGGGCCACCCCCCCGAAACAAAATCCTGGCTACGTGCCTGGTGTAAGATGACTTCCTGTCAGAGTTGAATGGCCATTTTTACCGAAAGCGGTTCCTCTTCGTGCCAATGCAACTCCTGCGAGAAAATATCGTAAATTTCTTTCGGTGCTCCTTTTGCCAAGAGCACAACTGCTTCAAAGAGTACAAGGTAAATCGCGTTTATTTCGATATATCTCATTTAAACCATGTTTGTTTTCTAGTTCGACTTGCGTCGAGGCAAGAATGGGCCCTTTACTGAGCCGTTTACACTGAAAGATTTCGTCAGTCTCATGAAGATGCCAACAGTCTAGCAAACAGCCTGACAACCTGGAGATGTGTAAGCGTGTACGCGCAAACACATATAGGGGACGAACTCGAAGGAGTCGACAAGGAGAGCGTTGGCCCGATTGTCCACACTTTCGCGTTTACACAGCCCCATGAACCAACTAGCCTAACAGTTATAAGTCTTGCTAACCTAGAAAAGAAATAGTATACCCCCTCCGTGTTCTCGTGTTTATGACGCACAACAAACTATTGCCCTCTTCCGACAAGATAACATCCCATTTTGTGTTATCGCGATGTCGGCTTGTTCTATCGGGCCGCAAGCTCCGCCCATCGGCCATTATTTCTCGGATATATACACGGCCCTGGCCCTGTATACAAACGTGCTCGCTATCTATGGACCGCTCCTTCTGCGAGCCGCCATCTTTGATTACTTGGCTGTAGAGCGCCTTCGGAGCATGCGCTGTAAGTCCCTTTTTTGCGAGATGTCAGACGCCCCGCGCGAATAAGAAGCCCAGTGACTAAGCATTTTTTATATAGCGCTGAAAGGGTGTGTAGTAGCTTCTGCGATGATTATCTATATTTTAGGCGTCGACAGCGTTCTGAGCATGATTTGGGGTCCAATCGTGCACTTCGTGCTGGAAGCCACGCCCCAAAACATGACGTCGTCCAATCATGGGTTTATCCAGGAATGTCCATCTAGGAAGTAAGTAAAGGTTTGTCTACGGGCCTTACAAAAACAATTATTAGAGAAGGGGCGGGGTGTTGGACCCAGTCGGAAGGTTTCGAGGGGCTGAGTATACCATCCTTGCTTGATGGGCTTTCGTTAGTGGTCTTTTGAGCACGTGCAGTTACCGCGCCGTTCAAGAACTGGCACGTGCCTCCCCTTATGCACTCGTCGTCGCGTGATTCGAGAGCGTGCTTTGTATAAACAGTACGCGGGACTCTCTACTACAAACGAGCTAGACCTACATCCTTTTAAAGCAAATTTAAAAACTGAAACGTGCACGCGCACTTACGGCAGCGGAATGCGTGCATCCGGTAGCCGGAAACGCAAAGTCAAAACAGCTCCTTCCAAAGCAGCTCACGACGTTGTAAATAGTCCATCCACCTCAGCTGTTGCGGTTTTTTTTTTTCGCTCTCTTTTTCTCTTTTCTTGTTTGCCTTCAAACCGTAACGAGCTACACGCGTGCGGACTTTTCTAGTTTTTTTTTTTTGTGTGTGTGTGTGTGTTTTAAAACTTGCGCGGGTACGTGACATCGTGTCCCGCGCATGATGGGTTGGGACGATCAAAAAGAACCGGATTATCTAACAAGACCCAGACCAGATTTGTCCACGTCAAGTTCCACTGAAACTTGTAAACAGGACCCACTAATTTCATTTCTAAGCCATATCATATGTGCGTTTTTTTTTCTTGTTATTATCTCGCCTATTTACGTCAACATGCTGATTTATATCGATGTGACAAGGACCAGCCTAAATGTAGAGGCGGCAGCACAATGAGCTGAATCGACACCGATCGTTCAACGACCACTGGTAAACCCTAGACTAGCAGAATTGTTTTTCCCCTCAAGAACTATCTAAAAAAAAAAATCCACCCTAAATGAATGAATATTTTCCTACTAATTACACGTCAGACATTCAGGCATGAAAAGCTTGTCTTTTAGAGCATGGTGACATGTTCCACACTACAGATGAGAAATTTCGCTAGGGCACTCAACACGGATCCCGGACCCATGTGGCGGGTTTGAATCCCGGCCGAGGGGCCCGCAATCTGACGGAGGCTTATTGCGGAGGAGGCGCCGTGTAACCGAGCTTCCGGTTGCACGTCAAAAGATCCCCAGGTGGTTTAAATTAATCCTCAGTCCTCCGCTGGGGCGTGCCAAATGCCCGTCGTTGGTTTGGCACGTAAACCCCCAAATTTGACTTTTGACGGATCCCGGAGTAGTGGTATACGACCGACCACAGCACGATGCTCATGCAGATTAAAACTGGCACGGGTGGGGATTAATAGACGAGACAACCGGGCAAACTTTCTCGAAATAAAATCAGTCAGTCTTATCTAAGACAGTCTCAAGAAAGAGCGTTATCAGGGTTATTCCGCTGGGCTCAGTCGCCTCAGCCTTGACAATGATCTTCCTTGAAACTGTCTTTAGATAAGATTGACGGAATTCATTTCAAGCAAGTTGGCCTACCTTGTCTAGCCTGTCCCCGTCAGGGTCTAGAGTCTGCGAAATTATTTAAAATGTACTATTAGAAACTTTAAAGTATGGTAAGGCATGTATTACGGAGCCTTTTCATCGTTTTATGTGGTATCTAAATTAATACCCAGATAAATAAACTGCACTTATCGATTAAAAAAATTGTTACAATGACGCCAAAAAAAAAAAAATCCAGGAGGCGCCAAAAACTTTGCTTCTCGGTGGCTGCGTAAATCCGGGGTCACACTGCCCATACATCATACAAACGACAGTCTGCAAACATCAGTTACCGCAATATCCATGGTTCGAATGCCGAGTGCCAAGTTTCCTCCTTGGACTCATTGCCATGCGGCATCCGATGGAAGCACGGTTATCGCGGTAACTCACGTTCGAATATACTATCTTTTGTATGCACGCATAAGCAGTGTGACCCCGGCTTAACAAATATTTAATTCAATCAGAGCTTTTCATTCAGTCTGCACACTTTCGATTCTATGCATGCTTAGAGCTTCATGAAAAAGAGCACACAGGCTTCAAGCGTACTTTCAGTTTCATAAAAATGCAAGTCACCATTCTTTGAGCTTTTTTGCCGCGGGTTACTGGCATGAGCTAACGGAGAACGGCTATGAAACAGAGAAGCGGCGGCAGGCTTGAAGACTCTAGAGCGAAGAGCGTAATCGCCAAGGTACAACGACCCTCCCAGCGAGCCCTTCCCGATTCGCGAGGAATCGTGACCGAAAAGCGTCCGCGAATCTAGCGTTCCCCCGCGGGACATGCTCGTAAAGAACCGACTCCGAATAAGATTCTCCGAGGCTGTACTTTCTTTTCTTCTCTTCTCGAGCCAGCCCCCCACGCGGCTGCACTTCGCGTGCGCTCGGCTCGCTCCTAAGCTGACAGTGGGATGGCAGCTATACACGTAAACTCGCCGGACACCTCGGCAGCCTTTCTTAGATCACCCGACCCCGATCTTTTTTTTCTCGGTATGGGCAGCAGCGAGATCACGCGAAGAAAGGTAAACGTACTATTGGTCCAACGAGCACGTAGAGCTTCCACCGCGCTGCCAGCTTAGCCGCGAACGGACTAGAACGACTCCGTGTAGATGAGGTCGCGAGGCGCGTGGGTAACACAGTAACCCTGCAGACCTTTCCTCGCAGCACGATACAACTCCGTCCTGTATGCGCGGACTTCGGCTGAGGCTATTCGCAACCGCGTTTCACGTGTCGGCCGCTAGGTTACGCCAGTTCTTTGCTGCGCTCTTCGATAGTCGGTGTACTCTCCTTCACGTCTTATCCGCTAGGTGACGCCGACGTCGCGTATGAGATTAATGAGGGTATAGGGTTCCTCGATGAACATGCAAAATGAGTAACTGATGAGGGCAGCAGAAATGCAGCTGTAATGAAAAATAGAACACTGGGGATGTATACCAGGGGGGTCCTAAACTCGTCAAACGCGAAGTTCGAGCCGACAGTTCGCGGAGCGCGCCGATTGGACATCCACGAAAAAAGCGCGAAGTCATCGTCGGGATAGGCCAATCGGTGCGCTCCGTCATCTTTGGCCCCAACTTTGTGTCTGACGAGCTTAGAGGCCCCGGTATGAGGTTGGTGAGGGAGATCTGGAAAGGAGTTAGGGTTCCGAGCCTGACTTTTGCAAACGCAGTTTTGTGCATAAAACTGGACGTCCAGACAAGGCTAGAAATAAAGCAACGTGGAGTAGTCGATTGGCTCCGGGAGCCCATCGGTAAAACACCGAACCAAGGTGTACAGGGCGATATGGGATGGTCCTCATTCGAGGGCAGGGAAGCTAGCAGTAAGATACAATTTGAGGATAGGCTATAAGAGAAACAGATGCATAACGCTGGGCACGAAGAGTTCTTAGCTATTTACACATGAGAAGCGTTGATACAAAATGGAGAAAGCGGAATAGGAAACTTAGATCTAAATATATGGCCAAGAGCAGGGAGACGGATGAGAAAAAGGTTAAGAAGAGAGTTAAAGAAACTGAGAGGGGAAATATGGGAAGCAGGCATGCAGACTAAATTGGCCTTGGAAATTTACAGATCGTCTAAGAAGGGCATTACTGAGGACCCCATCTTCGACGATTCTGGGGGAAGGTCCTTGTCGTTCGAGGCGAGGACGGGAGTGTTGCAGACTAAGACATATAGAGCTAGATATCAGGATGTAGAGACAATGTGTGGAGCTTGTGGAGATAAGGAGACGGCTAAGCACTTGATACTTTACTGTAAGGGGCGTCACCTTGCAGTAGCTGAAGAGGCGACTAATTCAATAAACGCACTGGGATTTAGGGAGAATGAGGGGAAAATAGACACGAGGAAGATGGAGATAACCAAGGAGATATTATCTGACTGGTGGCATAGGTCGAGGGAAGGATGGATATTTTCTTTTTCCCTTCTGGGCGACCCGTAGGGCGGAAGGTGTGTGCATCCGGTTGCATAGATGGGTCACCGTCGTATGGATCGTACATAACTTTCAAGAATAAATATCTAGATATATAACTCTACGTTAAATAAAACTTAAAAGGTTAGTTTTTCTTGTTTGTTTTTTATTGTAGTTCTGCGGAACCGTCCGAGTTGGAAAAGTCCAACTGTCCGCGGTTTCACTGCTGCATGTTAGTTTTTAATAATACCATTTCTGTAAATTCTGATTCGTGTAACGGAAGCGCCCTATCGTGTCCCAAAATCAAACTGTTTCACGCCTTACGACACCGGCAAAGTTCGCTATTTGTGGCAGGTCATTTGAGATTAGTTTGCACGGTCAAGTACGTGCAACTTCTCTTCCATGATCGGGCGGAACGTAAGACAAGTTGCGACGCGTTCTAAGAGGGTCATCACGTAACCCGTGTCCCTATACAGCGCCTCGTTTCCTCGAACGGTCAACCCATTCGAGCAAGCCCGGTCCTGTGTGCTGAGTGCGTACACTCCGAGAGCTTCCGCTACACGAGCAAATATGCCATCTCTAGGAAGAGGTCGATATTAATGTTCGTCTTTTTACGCTTCTGTTTCGCAAGGGATCTCCTCCATCGCCGCTGTATATGCAGGTAGCATTCGTTTGCTCGTGCTTGGAAAACACCCGTGAACCCCGTAAGTCACACAAATAAATAGAGAGAAAGAGGGAAGACAAAGAGGGACAAAGAAAAATATAACGACAAATAGTTATGAAAAAGCACTTCATATTTTCCAACCACGGTGTACTTATGATTAATGCAAAGGTGCAAGCGAGCTGGACAAGGATGATAATCATAATCCCTGGAGAAGGGCAACAGGGGGAAATGGAGAGGTCCCTGGTTCGATACCAGTGCCAGGCGGATTTTTTCGGTCGCGCACCGGTCACCTAGCTGTTTTTGGAGTTTTGTGTTTGTCCTTTGTCCCCCTTGTTCCCCTTCTCCGGGGACTATTATCATCATCACAGTGTACTTGTAAAAAGATGAAAGCTGGCTTGCTCTCCCTTCCCCCCCCCCCCCCCATTCTTTTTTCACTTTTTAAGAAAACAAATTAAACGTTTCTGCTTAGACGGCATAAGGTCGGTCTGCCTTTGAGATGTAGCGACACTCGTTTACGCTGCTCGTGAGAAATTTAGCCAGTAGAGTACGACCGCTCAATTTGCTTCCGATAATTAGAACCTTAATATTTCAATCCAACAAAGGGCGAAAATAAAGTAACGCACGTGCATATAGAGACCGTCATGTTACAGACCGACAAGCATACATATATATATACCGTCTTATCAAGAAAGTCTGTATAGTTTGTTCGACCACAGTACCTGAAAAAAGGCGAGTCTCACCGTTCCAAGTTTTGATGATTTTATGTGATCAATGTTACGCTTGAATGGCGCGCAAGCTTTGACGTCGCTCCAAGGCGGTGGTACTGCTGCAAACGAAAATTTGCTGGTAAAAAAAAAAAAGAAACGTGTTGGCGTTTTTAGAATTATATAATGTGAATATCTTGTTTTTCTAAACATGGCAGGCAGTTTAACGGTACCCCGAAATTCTAAACATTTGTCTGTCCTTCCGTGAAATTTTGCCCCCAAATCTAGAGGAAAAATTAACGTCACGTGATCTGCCGTCACGTGACCTATGCACCAGCTCGATTTCCCCGCCAAAATTTAACTGGAAAAGTGACGTCGCGTGACGTATACTCCATTTCAGTTTCCCCGCTAAATTTAAGGCGGGAATATTGACGCAAATTCAGTTTTCTTGTTAAGTTTAGCAGGAAAATTGACGTCCCATGACTTAAACACCACTTATCTTTCTGCAGGCTATATTTATCGGAGAAAATGATAAACAACGTGTTCTTCACACCCCCAAAACGACTGCTTAACGTCTTCTAAACAAATGTAAGCAATCGCTCCCTAATTACGGGATTCCATGAATTTTGGGGCTTTGAATATGAAGGTCGCTGAAAACATTTAAATATTTTTTTAAGGTTAGTATGATGCTAAACAAAAAAAAAAGAGAAAAGAGTAGTCGCCTTGTTTGAGGTCAAGTTCAGGAGCGCGTGAACGCGCTTATCTCCTCGCAAGACAGGCAGGCCGTTGGCGGCATGACCCGATTTATGCGATCCCATACATTTCCTAGTTTTACATCCCGTCCAAAAAGAAGAAAAAACCGGATTCGTGAGGCATCCTCGGAGAATCCGTGCGAACTGCAGGCACCGGGAAACAGCATAATAAAACGCGGATACATGACGCGCTAGTGCTCGTTGGAAGATATGCATGCATGCATGCACTGTCGAATTCTTTCACGGTCGAGCTACGAGCTCAGCTCATGCAAAAATGATCGACCCTTATAACCCCTGCGGATGCTTATAATGGGAACCACCAAGGACAACAACGACGACAATCTTTTTTTTTTCGTTCTGAGTTGTCTGGCCCGCGGGCCGAAGTCGATCATTCAAGAATTGGCATGACACTCTCAAATGTGTTAATTACAGAAGCTTGTCATCTTATCTAAGATGCCGTCATGCGCGCGTTGCTTAAAATAATAACATATGGTCAGGCTTTTTTTTTTTTCTCTTTGACCGCGTGAAAGAGCGTTTTTCTGCACGCGCTTTTGGTGTTGACTGGTAGGTCGACATAGTGTTTTTGGCGATTTCTTTGCATTTTTCCTTTGAGGGCGCGCTATAGGCATCGGATACTACAAAGGATGTCATATTACCGTAAACAGAAGGACATCGAGGCCCCTTGGTCTCATCACGCTGATATCAAACAACAAAGAAAACGGACTATAGAGTCATGACTGCCCAGGATTCGTGTTGTCCACATCGGGGGCCTGTCTTCAACTTCTTCCTCCATCATTCAGCAAAAAAGCCGCCATTAGCATGGACAGACACCATACACTTGCATGACGATTGTTATCCAAGTTGCCAGACTGAATGTTGGAAAGGGTCTATTAAAAAGACGAAACCAGCAACTGTTATGCATCCACTTGTCGTCTGTTATATCTTAGGTCAATCATTTCAAGTTTCCCCACTCCCCGATAAGGGAAATAAACGTGCGAACATCCTTTGTTTCCGAATCTGCTGAAGAAAGAACAAAATTGGACAAGTCTTCACAACGGCCGAACAGAATTCTGACACTGTATACGAATAATGCTAAGGCTACCGCTAAACTGGTCACGTGATCAGTTCACACGACGTCACCGTGACGTCCCGAGCTCACGTCACGTCACGTCCCGTCCCTGCCGTCATATTTCTCTCCATTCCTAATCCAAAAAACAAAAATGGCCTCTTTTCTTTTCTTTTTTTTTAGATCGCCACGCTAAAAATAGGGATTGTGCACAAACAATCAAGTTGCGGCGCGGCGATTTTCAATGGGTACACCGAACGCGTGACTGCTACCTCATTTTCACGGGTCTGGGGAGAACAAAGAGCCCTCTTTGTCTCTTTAAAAACGGGGTTAATGTGAACGGGAGGCGGTTTCCCCCGCTTTATGTCACCGCTCCGGGTCGGTTAATGTCTCCATTTGGGTGGAGCTCGCGCATTGTTCGAGGACGGAGGTCACCCGCTTTTATATAATCCGTCCCGGAGCTGGAGACTCCGTCGCGTACCAATCGAAACTGATTTCCATAGGTAAAGTAGCCGAGTCGATCACGCCCTGGAAGTCATTGAGGCTACTCATGGAGGCCATAGCTACAGCCTTCGTGCACGCACCATGTGTTTCGGAGAAAAACAATATATATTTTTTTATCTATTCTTTTTTAGAGCGCAGCTCTTTGGCGCCCGTTTCCGGGTTGAGCGGTGTCGCCGTCGGCGTCGGCGTAAGCGCGCGCTGCATTATGGGAAGTCACAGTTTCCCCGCTAAATTTAGCGGGAAAACTGAATTGGTCACGCGACATCAATTTTTTCGTTAAATTTAGCGGGGAAACTTAGCCCGCTAAATTGAGCGGGAAACTTTTCGCTAAATTTCCCGCTAAATGGGAGGCGAGGAGGAAAGGAGGAGGGGATGGTACGGAGGGGGAGGGGAGGCATACCCTCCCCTCTGTATGCTCCCCTCCTCCTCCTCAAGAGCTGCGCTCTAATTTAGCATTACAGAAAATTGTAAACGTCTTTCAGTTTTTATCTCTATTTTTTTAATCTTTGTATGTTTTTTACTTTTCCATTTATATTTATATATACTTATCTATCTTTTACCTTTATTAATCTGCATCTCTGTTTCTCTTTACCTGTACGTGTCTCTTCTTAAGTCTCTATCTCTTTATCTCTATTTCTCCTTACATTAATATGTCAATATATATTTTACCTTCCTTTATTTATATTTATATTTATTATTTATTTACGGGCATCTGCCTATCTTTTTTATTTATCTCCACTTCTATGTAGCTCTATTTCTAGTTACCTTTATCGGTCTATCTTTTATCATGTTACCTTCCAGCTCTTTTATTTCTGCCTTTTCGTATCGGCTGCTTCCTGCTTTTAAAGTGACGCACAATAGTTATTTTTTTATGTTGGCTTTAAGTTGTGCTGTATTATATTTAAGGACGAAAGAATGATTGACGCGTCTTTATTAATGTTAATATATTACGACCTCATCGCTGATTACGCGGGAGCAGCGAGAAATTTGTTTGGGGAGAGAAAGAAACTAAGGATGCCGAGGAAGAGTACCGAATTTTCGTCCGAGCTTCAACAATACAACGCCATGCCGCTCTCCATTAATGACCAGTGAGTGAGTGGTGCGCAGCTAAACGAAAAACCCAGTAGCGAATTGAATGCTAAACAGCACCGACAGAAACCGCCGCTCTTCGTGCAAGAAAGCAACCACAGAAAGCTCATTGTTGTGCCGACAGCTTGGGATACGAGCGGTTGATAAATGGAAGCGGGCGTCTGACTGCTTCCAGCGAAACAAAGGAAGTCGGCGGCCTCTCGCTTCGATTTCAACTCCTGTTCTCTTTCGCTGTGCGTCGAACCGCGCGGCCGCGCCTGGTGGCCTCCGCTACACCCACCTGCCAGACGGAGGATTTTAAACTCGGCTCCGTGTAGATTGTGGGCAGGCGCTTTTTCTGGGTCGTCGTCCGGAGAACAATGGAGAGACGCAAATTATCCCTCGCGGTTGGCTTCTCGGGAGTTATTCTCGCGTGTGCAGTTTGCGCAAAGCCGTACTACATTGTTTAGTTCTCGCATGTCGAGTGGCGCGCGAAAGGTTCAGCTGAAATGGCGGGGTCGACGGGATTTGTCTTATCGCAGCTGCACACTGTGAATTGTATCCGACTGGTTAATCTCATTTCGTCGCGTCGTTGACTTCTAATGAACTGCACATTACACCTTCCCCAACCCCGCCACTCATAGAGAACCACAAAAAAATACTAAGTGCTTGCAGGAAATTATGCAACCAGTAAGACATAAGACAAGTTTGTTTATAGTGCGTCTCAATATCCACGATGGGTTACTGCCAAAGTGACGAGCCGCCAGGCCCGATCCCCGGGCACTTGGAAACCACGTGATATTACTGCGACGCATTTCAATATAGCCATATTTATATAGTAAATAAAGCTATTGTTATTATTATTTAGTCTGTGAGTTTGTGGATGCGTTGCCACTAGTTTTTGACCTCGCTCCGACTAAAGACGGAGGGTAGTATAATCTATATTAGGGAGTTTCAGAAAAGAGGGCCCTAAAGTTCAGGGTCCCTCGAGCAGCTTGTAGCGTCGTATTGCGCACGCGCAGACCCGAAGTGTTGGGGTCCCCTATTCCAAAACTCTTCATTATTGGCCGCTGGTCGTCACGACCGTGCTCAAAATTGCGTTTGTACCGCACAGAACAAACGCTTTCTCCTTGTTCGCGTGACGGGTCACCATTTACGACCGAGCGAAGACAACCATGGAGATCAGCGAATCCTTGAAGACCACACACCAGCGCCATAGACTTCCCTTCCGCTTTAGGTACGTATATCTCTCGCTCGTGATCATCGAGTTGGGGGCGACCTGGAATACGAGCGAAGGCGGTGCCGATCGTAACGCGCGTTCCGCTCCAGTGAGCGCCAGGGCGGATCCGTTGCCCAGCCCGGCTCACCTTGGCTCGGCTCTCGCCACGGCGTCCACGTCCCCGGACCACCGCCGTGGCCCGCTTGTTGTTTTGCGTGGCGGCGGCTGCGAGCGAGATCCTGCTTGGAGGGGAGCGTTCCGTTTCTCGACCGAGCGTCGAGCGTGTCGCAAGGTCGGCTACGCCATTGTGTGCAAATGCGGTGACCCGCGGACAGGCGACCGCAGAGCAGACGGTGCACGGAGCGACGCTGGAACGACGCTGGACTCACATTGGGCTGACGTTGGATCGATACTGGAAAGAAGATGGATGGACACCGGATTGTAACTGCATTAAAACTGGATTAACGCTGAATCAATATTAAGAGAATGCTGGATCGGCTTCGGACATACTCCAAAACTACAGAGAGTCTCTAATAGCGGCCAGGTTCTTTAAATCGACCGCAAAAATCAGTTTATTATCCTACCGCGCTACGATTTTGTGCAGCGTTGCCCACAGGTGGTTCATTTTTTCTATAAAATTTGCGAAGAGCGAACTTACCCGAGGAAAAAGTAAAAAATAAAAGCTTAACTCTTATGGAAACGCAGCGAAGCCACCGGACTTCTTGCGTAATGAATCAACGCTGGATCGGTACTGAATTAAAGCTAGATCGGTACGGATTGATACTGGATTAAAACTGGATCAACGCTGAATCAATAGTAGAGCAACACTAGATTCACCCAGACCGACACCGGATCTATACTGGATCAACGTCGAATCATTACTGGATTAAAACTCAATGAATGCCGGATTGATGCTGTATTAAAACTGAATCAACGTTAGATCGATAAAGAACAATGTTGGATTCGCTTCGGAGCAACCCCGGATCTATATTGAATCAACGCCGGATTCGATACTGGATTAAATCTATATCGACTCCGGATTGATAATGGATTAAAGCTAAATCGACCCCGGATTGATACTAGATGAAAACTGGATCAACGCTGGATTGACAATAGGATTAAAACTGCATCAACGCTGGATCAATGTTAAAACAACGCAGGGTCGGCTTCTGGACGAGACCAGATCTATACTGAATCCGCACCGGATCGATACTTGATTAAAGCTGGATCCACCTGGGATCGACACCAGACTGAGTAAAATGGCTAAGTGGTACATGTTTAACTGAAAAAGCGCCTCAAAAATTTGTGGACACGAGAATGAGGAACAGGACAAAGCGCTACTTGCACCAGTACGTTTATTGAAAACACATTCACATTTTGTTTTCAATAAACGTTCATTGTTAGTGGCGCTTACTCCTGCACCTTCTTTCTCGTGTCCACGTGTTTTTAAGCACTTTTCCAGACCGAGGGGTCGATACTGGAAAGTATCTGGATTGACGCATCGATTTCAAACGGACATCAAACTGATGCCGTACAAAGGCTGCATCGAATCTAATTCGAACTGGATCGATGCCGGTTCGACCTGGATTAACGCTGGATCAACCCTGAACCGATACTAGACAAATGCCGGATGAATACTGAACTAAATTTGGATTAACCCTGGATCGATACTACTAGAACATGCTGGTTCGACTCCAGACCGACACCGGATCAAAACCGGCTGACGCCGGATATATACTGGATCAATGCCGGGTTGATACTGCATCAACGAGGGATTAATGCTGGATTAAGCTGAACCGACGAGAGATCGACACCGGATCGAGATCGGATTGATACTGCATCAAGGTAGGATTAATGCTGTATTAAGCTGAACAGACAAGGGATCAACAGTGGGATCGAGATCGGATTGATACTGGATAAAAGCCGGATCAACCCCGGGTCAAAGCCAGAACAATGCTGAATCCTATTCCGGACCGACACCGGATTAACGCTAGATCAAAACCGGACTGACGTCGGATCTGTACTCGATCAATGCCATATGGATGCAGCATCAACATCGGATTGATACCGGATGAGCTCCAGATTAATTTGAATCAGCTATTTTGATTTCGTCGCGGTTGGCGACTCAGGCTGCCGTAAAAGTCACCATCACTCGAAAGTTAACGCCAATTTGCTTTTTCTTTTTCACAGTGCGCCTTGTTCTCGATTCAAGTGTATTTGAACAAAAATCTTGAACGTTGATCAATGATCATACATATTTTTATCTAGCTTTCACCCCGACATGAGATCACGATCGGTTAGTGACATGCATTGATGATGACTTTGCAAACACACACACAAAGAGCTTATATTTTCAAAGCAAACATCTACCCAACTTTAAGCTATAACGAAGGATAAAAGAAAGAAAGCCATATCAAAATTCTTTCCTCATTTATTGCCGGAACGACTTCAGCATAAAGTAGTACAAAACAATAACAAAAATACAATTAGAAATCCTTGCAGGAAAACCGAGAGCAATCACTACACGCGCTATTCCATTTATGTTATCCTTCCGGGTGTAACACTTCCGAGCCACGGAGCCAACAGATTTTTAACAAGCCAGTTTGATCAACTAGAAATTGTATTTCAGTGAGTAGTGAAAAAGAAAATAAACCTATTCGACTGAGTTCACCGCACTTCCTGGTGGTACCGCCACCGTCGAAATAAGGCCTTCACAAACTACTAAGCCTTTTGATTTTTTGTTTGATTTTTTTAAGAGTGCTTATGTTAGTTTTTGAAGCCGGGCTGGTTTATTACAGGAAAGCCGCTAACACTTATGCCCCGCTGAACGCGCTCCAAAACACAACACCGCCTGTCCGCCAACCAGACCCATACAAGTGCCAAAAGCGTGATACCACAAAAAGTGCCGCCCTTCTCCAAAGTTTCTCGAGCATACGTTAAACCCTATCGCGAAATAAAACGGAAACAAAACAATAGCGATCCCTTCCAACAGCGCGTATACATTATACATTAATCCGCTTCGCCTTAACGATGGACCTCAGCGGATACCAGCCGTCCCAGCCAATCCAGCGCTGGGAAAGTACCACGTGACATCGCGTCCCGTGCATCTCGGCGCGCCCTCTCGAAGGTCACGTGAGACTCGCACGGCCATTGGATTGGCCTGGAATGGCTCGTAGCGTCCGTTGCAGCCCGTTGGATACCGACTGAAATGGAGTACGGCAAGTTAGCCAGGCTCGACGCATTTACGCGTGAAGGCCCATCAGATATACGGACGCCGGGATCTAGAAAAAAAAAAAAAAAGGACAGCCGTGCTTAATGGATCGTCGCGCCGATCGCCTGAGCTTTAAACCGAATGAGAGATAAGAAAAAAAATAAGGGGCTTGTATATCCGAGCCATTATAAAGTATTCCGAGCACTTTTTTTGTTCTTTTTTTTAAGCATTTGGGCAGTGCTTGGTGTTACATGCGTAGAATTATTGAGGACAGTCCGATTTAGCGAACTTGACCTTCGGACTGAGTGGCGAACAACCCGACCACCGCCGCGCAGCTGTGCTTCAAGATGGAAGTTGTACAGGCGGGGATTGCGAATTGAGGAAAATGGACGCAGTCGTGGAGGGAAACGGAGGCAGCGAAGTAATGACCCGGTGTATACACGCTCCAGTGGTCTTATATATATATATAGGTGTCGCGCAATCGAGGTTGAGCTTATGTCGACGGCGGCGCGCACTAGAATGCGCTGGTCGCGGTAGCATTACCGCGGAATCGCTACGGCGCCTCGATTGTGTTGTTGTCCCCGTGAGATGCATTGTATACTACGCATCTCATATGGCAGTACAATCCGTTTCACGTTTAATACGACGGGAAGGCGTAACCAGAAACTTTTTTTTTTTTTTTTTGGGGGGGGCATGACTGGCGTCGCCGCGGTGATGACAAACACAAAAAGACGACGAGCATCATGACGAAACGCTTTTTTTTTTTTTTCCGCTGCGCTTGGTTTGCTTCGTGGATATTGGCTGCTTTCGGACTTGACGGTGAAACGGAGGTCTCCAGACCAACACATGGTCTACAAACAAGTCCGCGTTATTGCGCCTGCGCAGAAACCAGATTTCGCGTGAGGCGAAGCATCCGCGCATGCGCAGTGCCGACAGCAGCGCCACCTCAGGGGCGTGACGTCAGAGGTTCGAGTTGGTCTATAGGTATAATAGAGCACCCAAATATATTTAACATTTGTTAAGTAAGGACCATTTAGTCGTCTAAGGGCTTGAAATGATCACTGCCAGTCATCTGAAGTTTTATATCTTAAATCGCGGAAAATGTGTTTTTGCTTTCGAGAAATGTTAAAACAGTTCAGAACAGAGGAAAAGCGATATCCGCAGAGCTTTACGATACAGTGTATCTAAATTAAGCTCGGAAGTCCTTCAGACGCTATCTCGAGTTCATATTTGTGTACACACATTAAACAGTCGGTCGCAAAACATATAGTATATACTTATTACATATGGCAACAACAATAACCCCGTATGAGCGGTCATGTGTCCTCAGATTATTAAATAAAAGCGAACAACCTAGTAATCGTAAAACGAACACTCCGATGCTTGGAAAGGTCTTAAACCTTCTCAACATAAGTATGTTAAGCGGACGCTTTTTTTTTAAATCGTGTTTTCTATCGGAAATAAATTAATGTATTCCACGAAGGTCTCATGTATAGTGGCCTGCAGCTCTTTGCACCGGTAAAAACGCTGCCAAGCTGAATCGGTGAACGCTGATCAATCACACTTTCTTCCCTTGGAACGACACGGACCCAAAGCGGAAAACTAACGTCATCGACGACGTCATTTTCCGGCTAGATGTCGCCAGCATCGCCATCAAAACGCTAGGGTCTGCTGCTTTGCGGCTACTCTCGTAAAGCCCCAGGCGACCCAGGCGCCCCAGTCGACCCAGGCGTTTTACGCCTGGGGCGGGTCGGGAATTCATGAGCGATGACGTCATGACCAGGGTTATCTTCTAGGTCATATTGGCTGAAACACATCAGTCGAAGACGCGTTCCAGCAACACCTCCTAGACAGCTTCCGAAGCCTTCGCGTCACGTGACATGACGTCACGTCCCGGAGGCCTGCACGGGCGCTGATTGGATGCGAGTGCCGCGTCAGCGTTCGCCGTGGGACTCATTTCCTATCATAGTCCCACGCGAAGGCGGACGCGGCACTCGAATCCAATCAGCGCCCGTGCAGGCCTCCGGGACGTGACGTCATGTCACGTGACGCTACGGCCTTAAAAGCTGTCTAGGAGGTGTTGGTTCCAGGCACCGGGTGTAGCGATATCCCCTCGAGCACGAAGTCTGCGGGCGAGTCCACCCGAACTCGCAGAGCGCGCGCGCGGCTAAATCTAGGCTTCCGCTAAGAGCACGGGGAAGGAAGGCATATTGTTAATGCGGAAGTATTGTTGCTCTTCCCTTCCTCCTTCGTTTTCGGAATCTCATCAAAGCACGCGCATGACCTCAATCTACGGCGTGCACGCTGCTCAACGGAGGGACGACCTCGCCAGTTTTATGTATCCGGCCACGGCCCACGACGCATCGAAACGACGGCCGATTATATATACATACATGCGACGAATTCCTGGTTACGCCTCGCTGACGAAACGAACCCGCCTCGCTAAGAAGGGATGAAATAAACGGACGGACGTTATGCCGCAACGGATTTGTCTACGGCATCGACGTTGTCGAGTAATCGAAACCGGATACTGCAAAGAGATCAGGAAGGAACGCAGCCAACCCTCGCAGAAGAGCAACGGACTAAACATTTATTATAGACCGACACGCTGTTTACAAACAAACCCGCTTTTGCCCACACCAGGTGTGGGCACTGCGCGTGCGTAGAAACCGAATTCGCGTGAAGTGAAGCGTCTGCGCATGCTCAGTGCCGTCGACAGCGCCACCACAGCTGCGTGACGTCAGGGCCGCGTTCGCAGATACATCGCGGCTTTACATCAACACTATACTCAGTTTCACATTAGAGAGTTTTAGTAGATCGTCCCGATACATCCGATACCGGTACCCGATAACGACACGATGCGCGCGTAAAGGCTTCGGCGGTGTATCGGATATCCTTATCGGAGTCATTGGAACGATCGACAAAAACTCCCCATTGAGGCCAAGCGCAGTCACTGGCGACGTGTGCGAACTACAGGGGGCGCTTCTCTAGCTATCATCATCATCGTTTGTGACGTCACGGGTAGGACAGACTGGGACAGAAAAAAGAGCAGATCTAGGATCCCTCGGCTCTTCAGCTCGCTTCGTGCGCTGTTCGGGTAACGCGCCTCAAAGACTGTTTCACGCCTTGTGTTTATATGGTGAAGTGATATTTGTGGTAGGACATTTTCCCAAAGTTTGAAGCCGCAGGTGACACGCAAAGTTGTGCCAAAAAAAAAAAAAACACTTTTGGAGCTGAGGTGTCGATGCGCTCGGATGGTGGTGTGCTGTTCTCTACCCCAGTACAAAAAGCTGGATGATGATGGTCAAAATAGAATATCCAGCGCTTTATCCCACTACAGCACCTACCACCTCAATAGGGTTTATTTGTTTTACTGTGATTCGGACAAAACAAAACTAAGAAATGAATGTCTCATCAAATTGAAAATAGGAAAGTGAAATTCGAGAAATTCTCGCGTGTGTAGTAACAATGCAGTAAAAGTGACTCCGTCTATCCTCGTGGTTCAAATGTGTTCTATGAGTACTGGTCTCTTATTAGTACCGTATTGATTCTTTTTTTGGAATTTGGTAAACCAGTAAACAAACATTTCCTCAAAATAACCGGCAGGAAGAAGCGGTGGCTGGCTTCCGGAGTCATATCAACTAAATCCCTGCTTTGTCACCTGGTCGACGCGAAACGTGCGAGTCCCCCTTGAGATAGAAGCCTTAAATGAAGTCGGTGACACTTCAGGGTCCCAAAACTTACTACCGTTTTTATGTTTAATTTTTGCAGACCTAAATGCGCATAATGTGTGAAGCGCTCCTCAGCGAGCGATTTTAAATTTGTAATCAATTCTTATTAAACAATAGGATAGAACAGAGTAATCAATCGCCTGAATGTGCCGGGCCATAGACGATAATTTAAGAATTTATTAAAATTTCTGTTTTTCTCTCGAGCAGTGGTCGCGTTATGACAAACTTCTTTGCCACATATTTGATGCGGGAGGAGCTAAGCGTCAGTTGCTGACGAGCATTTGCTCGTCAGCAACTATCGAGTCACACTTGGATAGAAGCATCGGTATCGGCAAGCTCAATGTATAGCTAAAACAAGTGTGCGGCGCTTTGCAACACAACTGTCCGCGCGTGCACAGCTAAGATGACAGCACGTCACTTAAGGCCCGTTCACACTCTTGCGACCGAGTTCGACCTAGAGAGACCAGACCGGTTTTTAAGCCTCTTGCGATCTCTTAGTGTGAACGGGCCTTTACTCTGGTGAATGCAAAACCTTTCTACAACGGCCTCTACTCATCCGAAAAAAACAAGAATCAGAGAGGCTCTGAATAGCCTTAACTCACGCCGCGCAAGCTGTGATGTGAAGCTCCTGGCTTGTTTTTGAACCTCTTAAAGTTTTTCTAATATAGAAAGCAACTTTGAGGCCCTGCTATTCATTAAAAAGACCACTCACAAAAACGTTATACGTGTTTCTTTAATAAATAATCTGCTCTTAAGCGGCAAAGATGCGAACTAACATAGCCACTCCGTGCTTTAATAGTTGGGGTTGTGTGGATATTTATACAGCGAGTCGTTGGTCAGCCATTTTTAATGTTACGACGAGTCACTCGCTGTAGATGAGCAATTTAGCCAGTGCAGTACAATCGCTAGCCTGGAGTCTCTAACGTGCACCACGCAGTAGTGATACACGACCGCACGCCGGTACGATGCTCAATGATGCTCATCCAGATCGAAACGGGCAGGGGTGGGAATTGAACCCAGGATCCCTGGGTTCTGCAGCGCGAGCTTTCGCTCCACGTGCTCCGAGCTGGTGTGCGCTAGCCCACTCGTCCACCGATCCATCCATTAACTGAGCAGATCACGCACGATAAATAGTTAAATGCTTCGCTATCCTGCGGTTCTTTTTTTTTTTTAGTGCGTTAGTATTAGAACGCTCGTTTTGACAAAAGCCCGGCGGTGTCTTTCGTTTGTCAGCGCCAGGGAGAAAAGGAGAAGGAGGGGGAGAGGTTGACGCGTGCGACGCTCCAATTGGTCCGAAGCGCTGACGTCGGCATGCGCCAACGTCCTCCGCTCTCCCCGGCGCTGACAAACTGACAGACACCGCCGGGTTTTCGTTAAAACGATCCCTTTTGTTTTCGTCAAAGGAGCACAGCTGGTGCGGAGCCAAAGAGGAGGAGACGCCGCGGCGCGGTGAAATGCGGGCGTGCTCAGTTGCCGCTCTGCCTCGCCGGTGGTTCTTCGCTCTGGGTTTCCGTAGTAGCAGTGCGTGGGCTGTGATGTGTGTGTGCAGTTAAAACGATGGATGTGGTTCCCTACATGAGTGATATGGACGTGGTTCCTTTCACGAGTGGTATGAATGGGTTTCTTTCCACGATTGATATGGATGGCCGTATCCAAGGGAGTCGACGTACCCTGACAGGCAGAGTACAGAAAAGGGGTGACAAAAATACAGAGGATCCATACGGTTCTTTCCACGAGTAGTATGGATGGATGAGGTTCTTTCCACGAGTGATATGGATGACTGTATTCAAGGGCGTCAACGTACTCTGACAAGCAAAATACAGAAAATGAGTCAGAAAAAAATACAGGAAGATCCATGCGGTTCTTTCTACGAGTGGTATGGATGGATTAGGTTCTTTCCACGAGTGATATGGATGACTGTATTCAAGAGCGTCAACGTATTCTGACAGGCAGAATACAAAAAAAGGGTGAAACAAATACAAGAAGACCTATGCGGTTTCTTCCACGAGTGGTTGGATGGATGTGGTTCTTTCCACGTGCGATATGGGTGACCGCATCCAAGGGAGTCGACGTGCCCTGAGAGGCAGAGTACAGAAAAGGGGTGAGAAAGTTACAGGAAGGTCCATTGGTGGATTCTTAGGAAATTTGTTAGTATGACCCCTTAGAAACGCTACGCACGCCCCCCTTTGGGAAACGCTAACACTGACCCCATAACAAGGCCAAAATGAGGCAGCAAGAAATAGAGGAAGCAAAAGAGAAAGCCAAAAGACATATCCAAAACAAAAAAGTGAAGGGGTCAGCGTTAGCGTTTCCCAAAGGGGAACGTGTGTGGCGTTTCCCATGGGGTCATGCTAACGCACTCCGCAAAAAAACGCCAATGAATCGGTGATGGCATACCGACTAATGTCGGTGATAGCATACCGAGTAAGTGGCTCCAGGTTACATCAGGCCAGACCCCAACTATTGAAGCACACAACGAACACGTAGGAGATCGCCACGAAACGATGCCATCGGGCGAATGAATTTGGCCGGATTCGAACGCGCCCCGCCGCTGCGAACCTTGGCCCATTTCTGTCGCGCGGACTCTTGAGGTACGATGGCGGCAGAAAGCGGACGCGGCTAATGGTTGATTGTGTGTACGGCGCAACGAGGTTTTTGTCCAAGATGACCGATCCGGCGAGCTCCGATATACTGCGCGTGTACCTTGCCAGGTATCAAGTGTGGAGTCTACTACAAACTATATAGAAAGTGAAAATAAGCAGGCGAGCTGGTGAATTGACTCCATAGGCCATGACGAAAAAAACTCGACTGTAGAAAAATAAAACAAGGGCCAAATACACACGCCGTCTCAAAACACAGCTATTGATTTTATTTCACGTGGAACACGTCCTCACTTTTATATATTCGTTCAAAAGTCCTCGCAATATCCTCCTCCCCTTCCACAAGCATGACCCACAAAGGAGTGAACTATCACTAGATCAAACTTTCACTAAACTCCATTCGTCATTCGCACAAACCTTTTCATCTCTCTATTCAATGATGACGACGGCTGACTTATACAGTTTCCATAGCTATAGCAATCTGCATCGTTTCCTTCACAATTCGCCTATTGCATTCTTTTTCTTCCTTTGGGACACTTGTTTCCTCCCAAATCGTTTTGCACCCGTCAACTTCACTCTTCAGCATCTTTTGCCAGCTCCGATTTTTGTGCTTTGTTTTTCATCGTCCTTTTATGGTCCAAAACTCTATCATTTAAGCAGCCGCCCGTCTTCCCGATATAGGAAAACCCACACTCCAAAAGAATACCATATAAGACACCTTCTTCACAAGAAACCGATGAATCCTTATGTTTTAAAGGGCACTCTCTACAAACACTAAAAAAATCTGTTACAAATTCTAGCTTACGCTGTGCCCTGAATACAAAAGCTATACATCGAAATTAGTCGCGACTGCCTCGAGGTTGTCCAAACTCCTACGATAATAAGGCACGAAAATCCCATTTTTTACCCTTTTTGTGTGTGTTTGGTGTGTGGGAAAGGGGGGGGGGGAACAATGGCTGAAATCTTTCACTAATTTTAACGCAATACCAAAAAATATCGCTTAACTACCCTTCCGCGTCCTGAATTAGAGATTAACAGCCTATAAGCAGATCAGGCATATCCGAGCATGTCTGTGGCACGAAATGTGAATTGTAGCGTCACCCAGACAGTTTGTTTTATGTTTCTCCCGTTGCAAATGAAAAATATCAGGTTTTTGGTTTCCTCGCATTTTTCGTCAAAAACCCACACCCACGAAATTAGAAGATTATTATAAATGCCTCACCTAAGAACACCTCCGTGAAAAGTTTCACTCCGTTCATTGGCTTATATACAAGGCGTTATTTTTATTTTATTTTTTACGACCGACTAGAGCCCTGTGACTGCCTTGGGTGATATTAGTGTAGCACGCACAAATTCACAACCGCTCTGCATTAAAAAAAAAAAAGAATAATAAATCTGGGACGACGTCGCTCCTGCAAACGGTACCTTGCATGCACGCGCGCGCGCGCGCACCTTGGAGCGCGTGCACCCTACAATTACGATGGCTTGCTGGTCGGCAGCGGACCGAAGCGTCGGAACAGAAATCGGGCCTTGTTCTCACGCTAATGACAGGTCCTCGAACGTAAGACCGATTTCTAAAGGAACCCCTCCGTTCGAGTAAACTAAAAAAAAAAAAAAAAAGTAAAACGACAAGGAGGCTAAACGCAGAAACGGATGATCTGGGTTGAAGGATATCTGGCTCGTTGGAGTTGTTGTTCGCCTGTATACAGCCGTCGAAATGAATTATAAATCTGCGGATCGTCGAGGAAGCGGTAGGAGTTATAATAGCGTCCGGTGGGGAAGGTTTCGCGCCGACACGGAGAGGTCGACCGGACTACCGAATTGACGGATGGCCTTTTTTGAAGGAGAATTGGAGTTGGTCCAAGGGTATACACAATTAAAGGAACAGTCGCCCCCCCCCCCCCCCCCCCCCCCCCCCCGTAGGACCTTCCGACCCTGACGCTCTTCGAAGCTAAAGAAAACAAAAAGAAAACTCTGCAATGTATGCCACACTAGATATTCTGACCACCCATTAAAGCAGGCCGTATACCTTTATCAGTGGGCTCATTCTACAAGGTGTTCTTCAGCGCTATTCGGTCGTAAACAAAAATCGTATAAAGAAGCCCATAAATGGAGTGCAATGAAACATGCCCCAAAGGCGTCTTGAAATGGAGTATTTATTGTACTTAAATATCGTGAATGAAGGTTTCTGAAAAAAAAAAATGCAAGAAAAGGAAAGCCCGTTATTATTGTGCACAGTAAGAGAAAGAGAAAGACAGGCACGATTAAAAAAAAAAGAAAATAAAAAGACACTCTGCACACGCTGTCTGGGGCGTGTTTGTTCCTCGTCCGACGGTCCAGTCACATTGGCCATACAAACACAGTCCGCAAACATGTTCTCCCAAGCCTGCATATGTACGAAGCAAACGTGCTCCGAACAGGCGTGTCCGACAGACAACTTCTGCCATCGTGTGTGCGGCAAGCGCTGTGTCTTTTGTATATGATGTACGAGAAGCGTGTAGCTGAGGTTACGTTTTCCTCCTTTTTACAGCGAAGCTGTTTATGGCTAGGGTTCCATGGATTTTTCGTGTGCGTCAACAAAAACTAAGAGAGGGCTCGCACCGCCCTCTCTTTGTCGTCGTTCCAAGCGCTTGCGTGCCAGTTTCCTTTCTTTCCGCCGGGTGGCGGTCCCGTCGCGCGTGTCTGGTTTCCTCCGGCTCCTCGGGGCGTGGCGATAGTCCTTGACATGTGCGTGCGTACCTTTCGTCACGATGACCACATATCAAGACAATAAATGTGTTCGTACCTTTGTTCAAAATTTGGTGTCACGTTTGTATCGTGTGCTAAACAGCTTCGCTGGTCATCCACCTTCACAGAATGAAATGGCTTATGATTTGTTTTTTTTATTTGTTGGTTTCTTTTTATTTATTTACTGACGTATAAGAGACGAATAATAATTATAAATCACTGGCCAATTTAAAAAAAAAAAAACGTAGGGCGTGGCGATTCTTATTATCGCTTCGTAGGAAGCCAATCAGGTTGCAGCGTTACCCGATATAGATTGCTTATGTACCGATCACCAAGCAAAAAGCATTAGCATAATAAGCCACACCGCGTAATTCTTACGCTGTCGCTGACTGTAACTTAACTTAATACGTATCGTGCAAAGAATAAAAAAAAATATGCAATACCCGTTACTTTCGTGTTTTTTTTTTTTTTTTTTTTTTTGCAAACGTGAGTTGGTTACAAGGTTCCTTGCTTGAAATTATGTGTTGTTTGGTACGCAGATAAATGTACGCGATGGTTTGCTAAGCTGCAGGTCCCTCATAGCACCACCTGGCGGGTGCGAGGAGCCTGTACTATACGGTCACTTACTTTTCTTACACCGAACTATACTTCCTGGGTTTCGCGTGGGTTTTGCAAAGCTTCGTCCGTTGTAACGCCATCTGGGGGAAGCAACAAACCTGTGCTCACAAACAAGGGGGTCACTCACCTTTTCATGCGTTCAACTACTTTCCAACTGTTGCATTACAGCCGGCGCTCGTGAAAACAGTGTGTAAAAGAACAAAAAAAAAATGCATCGAGGTTTTGAACCATCAACACGTAGCTCTCAGTTCATCATATGCCCTCCGAGACAGCTCGCACAAACAATCCGACACGTGCGAAGAGAGAAAAAAGCGGACGATCCGGTCGAGAGCTAAGCCTAATTTGAATTCGCGCTCCACTCTCATCCCCTAATGAAGCCGAGCCAAGCCGCCCCGACCCGGCCCGGCGCACAATGTTGGCAGACAAAGCCCCGCGAGAAGAATGATGGGCGCACGCGCGGCACGGGCCTGAGCACGCGTGATCGCTCGGGATCAGGGGGGCGCTGCACGCGCCCAAAGCGAGATCACCGAAAGGGTCACGCGCCGAGCGCCGTTCCGCCGACCACTCGACCGATCTTCACATGTGGGCGTCCTTCGACGAGTTTCTCCAAGTCGCCTCCGTACGCATGCCAGACGATGGAACGCTGTCCCTCAAGACGAGGCGTTCGTTGCGGCATTCTTTCGTGATCTCGTTTCTTTAGGATCTCGCGAACTGCCGAACCTCGAGGTTTGACTTCTTCCGGTGAACCTTTGTCCATTTAAAAAAGTTCGAGGAAGGATGGATGGATGGATGACCACGGCTGTACCCTTTATGACATCTCTCTCTCTCTCTCTCTCGTTTGTACAAGAGCTCGTGCATAGGAGGCACTTTCCAAAGCCACGCGTTCGTGCCCATGTCTTTGTCTGCACTGCAGGTGTTTGTGGAACGAAATGTAGAAAAGTATTTTAACCAAAAAGCACATCTCAGTGTCATTTTATCGCCAAAGGTATACATCTCGTAAAAGAATTACGCAAAAGTACACATCTTCAAAGTCCATCTCAATGAACTATTCTACTAAAAGCCTGAACCAAATATCCTGAAGCACGTCGACTAAAAGCAAATATTCAAAGCACGTCGACTAAAAGCACATCTTTCAACGACGCAACGGTCACCGCTGTAACTAACAGCGCACTTTGTGCGGCCGTTTGCCTTTTTTTTTTTTTTTGTCAAATGACTAGCAATGTTTACACGCAATAAAAAAAGCATAAATATGTACTTTTAATGATTTATTTCGTTGAGTAGTGCAGTGGTGTAAGTGCTGCGCCATTTCCAGTAAATTGCGCCAACAACAAAATGTATGCTACATCTTGAGCCAAAATTAAATTTAGGTCAGAGTACAGCCGAAGGCTCGAGCACATACAACCACAAACACACATACTAAAAGCGCAAGTCACACTACATTGATTGGTTTAGCCGACGAAAGAACGCGTACAAGGAGATGACGAATGTCACGATGTCACTGGTTGGATCGACGACATCGTCCAAATTTCCAGACGATGTCGTCGATGTGAGGAAATGAGAGTCCCCGAGAAAACTTTTCAAGATAGTAGGACTGCCGATTACGGCTACTCTGACGAGACAGATCCAGGGTCTTGTACTCCTGATAAGATAAACTCGATTATCGTGTCTGCCAAAACATGCCTTCGTTCCGTGGCTGCAGAGTACCGTGGCACTTTCGCAGCTCGCGTCGACATCCACCGCCTCTCACCAACGTGCGAGCGTCGAGCTTCACCGCTTTGCACCGGAGTGCTAGGAGCAGCGGCTGACCGGGGGAGCGCCTGGCTTAGCGCATATTATGCTCAGGATTATTACAGGTCCACCTTCTTCGTCCAAATTGTAAGTTAATCTCTAATTTAAAAAAAAAAAAACGAGCAGAAGAAAGAGAAAGAAGAAAACACGAGTCTAAATATATTTGACTAAATACGGTAGTAACTGTAGTTCCCGTGCAGCTGTCGATCGAAAGAGCAGAGAACTTCTGACGTAACTCTGATTCCTACGCCGCTGAAGAGCAATGTCGTCTTTAAAACGCAAGTGTAGGCCCTTATAATATTTCTGAGTGGGTTCTTTTTTTTTTTTTTTTGCGGTGCATGATGTCAAGAGTCTTGAGTTTGTAGGAATTCATCAAACTTACGGGACGCATTTCTATTGGTAGACGTGTTAGCGGATAAGCTGGTTCTTGCTGGCATTTTGCAGAAATTATATTTACAAGATAAACAAGCTACCGAATGTAAATAGGGGAAGGGAGAAAGGATTTATCCCAATGAAGCAATGCGCCATGATTCACATTTCAATCATTTTAATACCCCTTGTGAATGGAACCTACTCTGACTAGTGGAAGACTGTGTTTCTTTTACGTCCTATCTGTCCTTATCACAAACGGTAATAAATATGATGCTCGACTATCAAATAGAAAAGCTAGCTCACTATCATCAGTGAACTCATTTATAGATGCAATCACCTTTTTTTTTCGTTCTCAAGTGATGTGCTAACAGATGTTGGCTTCTGCTCCAAAAGCATCAGTGGCTGCTCCAAACTATATATTTGGCCTGCTACAGAACCATCCACAAAAAGTCAAATGCCACTTCCATCACTGGTAACGTCAAAATGCTGTAAACGACTTATTTTTCGCGGGCTCGATATTTGGAGAGTTTGGTCAAAGTTGAAGTTAGGGAATAATTCGCGGGTTTTAATTTTCGCGTCGCGGTGGCATCTTAATATAGATTCCAATGTGTTTACATTTTGCCGGAATTGTTCGTGGGACCTGTTTTTTCGCGAATTGTAGGCGATTCCCGAAATTCGCGGAAATCAGGTCCTCGCGAAAATTAAGTCTTTTACAGTAATATACGCCAACAGGTGGCCCTGGTGTCACTGCGCTGCGGTGGCGCTGGTGTCGTGCACGGCGCAAGGGCAGACGCCTCACGCGAATCATGGTTTTTGCGCATGCGCAACATCAGCACCTGATGTGGACAAACGCTGACTTGTTTGTAAACAGCGCGTCGATTTATACCCAACAAATATTGCACTTTTTCCTCCGCGAGATGGCGTCAGCTCGTAAATCATTTTCGCGAATGCGGATAAGAGTTGAACTTTACTCGATTTTTGGTCGAACTTCGCACTCCAAAGTTTCGACGACCTCAAACCTGGTCGAACCGGAACCAGGTGCGTGACACATCCCTCTCTGTTCTGTTGGTGGACAAACAATGAGAAGGAACTTGTTCTCGATGCGGATCGAGACGCCCTCAAGGGGAGAGAAGCGTGCCGCCGCTTTGTTTGGAATGCTGTTCTTCCGGGATAAAAAGAACAACCGACTACTTCTTGGATAAAGACGGGCGACCTGCGCGGCGATCCGGAAATAATAGCCAAGGATTTCTTAGCTTGTTTGCATGCCGTGGGATACTATACGCTTGTTGGAGATATAAAGCCCCCGTCGTAAGCGCTTTTCCTTGTTCTTTTTTGTTTTTTGTATGACCTTTCACGTTTTTTTTTCTTTTTTGACAACGTTGTTAATTGATTTTTGTTTGCTAACGTGTACCCCAACTCATGTTTCCGACGTAACGATGAAAAAAAGTTGGAAAGCAAAAAATATATATACATATTTTGCGCGAAACACGTCGCTGCTAGTGAATCCGATGGTTCCAGAACTTACGGTCAAATGAATCGTTAACAGAGCACAACACAACTGGCACGCGTTTCCAATGTTTTTTTTTTTTTTTTTGCGGTTGCGGTAATGAAGGCAAAGTACGGGTCGCAGTGCAACATCTAGCCAGGGCGGTGAGTTGCGTGTCCAAATTTTTTTCCCTCGTTTTGAGGGACTGAATAGCAGCTCACTTTAGCGATTAAAACAATCATTCTTGCTCGCATGCTTTTTCTTTTTTGTGTGTTTTTTAGTTAATTGATTTACTCTGACTTATATTAACTGTGGAATACATTTTAAGCGTCAATTTCGTACATTACTCTTCGCGCACTGAACTTGAAAAGCTTCTGGCATCGCAAAAAACTAAAATGTCGCAATGTTTTGTTGACGTTGTTGTTGTTGTTGTTGTTGTTGTTGTTGTTGTCTGTTAGGGGGGGGGGGGAGGGGTGATTGCAGGGTAAAAACGTGTAATCGAAAACCAATGTTTTAAATAACCATTTTATAAAAAGAAAAAAAAAACCTTTTTGATGGAAAAAAGAAGTAATTGGCTTTATGTGAAATTGTGTAATGTTTACGAACCGGTCAGGCTTTCGCATACTGGAATTTAGTGGCATGCCTAGTGTATCGTTTAGATAAAAAGGACAGACGAGCAAATCGGTGTGGCCAGGGCTGCTGCTGCCGGTTGGAACAGCGCGTGCCCTTTTTTATTCGCACGTGAAGCCTGCCCCCCGTGCTGCTCGGTCGTGCTAGGCCAAAGGCCGATGCACCTTCTTTTCTTTAAAAAAAATAAAATAAAAGCTGGACGCATATATACGTTACACACAAAAAAACTATCCCTCTTGTTTTTGTGTTTTGTATGCCCTTTTACGTTTTTTTGTTGTTTTTTCTTTTTTGACAACGTGTAAATGATTGTGTTGCTGAACGTGTACCCAGCTCATGTTACGACGCCGTAACGATAAAAACAGGTGGAACGCAAAAAATTATAAATACATATTTTGCGCGAAACACGTCGCTGCTAGTGAATCCGATGGTTCCAGAACTGGGAACAGGCCCACTCGTCACAGTCAAGTCGTCATAGGGAAACTGGTCCTAGGTGAACTGGTCAAAAAGGGCATCTCGTTCTAGGTAAACCCGTAGTAGGGAAAGTGGTCGCAGTGACCTTCTCGATCTTGGAAAGTTCGTCAGACTTTTTTTTTTTTTTAGAGGGGAAGGGGGGGGGGGGGGGAGGCTTCAGCCTGAAAAGTGGTCGCATCGAACTTGTCGCAGTTTCAAATTTGGCCTCTCCTTTTGTTTGTTTCGGTTTTATCCTTACTTTCGACGTTCCTTTGTTATTGGACCCTTTTTGGAAGTTTTGCTAGATCGGAACTTACTGCGCAATGACAAAACAGGGGTCACCCTGTGGTATGCAGACCTTCACACCAGGATGCTAGGAAGCGTAGGAGTTAGGTTTCGTTTTTGGGGGCGTCTTTTCTGTTCTCTATCTCTACTCCAAAGGGGCTTATCCTTTGAAGCGGCTTTGAATACGCATATATATATATAAGCATATAGGGGCGAAATGTTCGGATCTTCAGATAGCACGACCGCGTTTCGTAAGATGGAGCTAACTAAAACCCAGCGTAGCGCTTCCATGCTTCTGTACGAAGGGTATAAGTATACCTGGATTGCACGTGACGTCATTCAAAGAGCGCTCGGATGACCACCAGAGAAGAGGGGAAGAAGGAGCTCCCCTCTTATCAGGATCCTCTTTTGTGCCTCCCGTATTTGCACAGACGTCGCTATTCTCCTCCCAGAAGATTATAGAAATTAACCCTTCACTCAAAATTCTTACAAAAGCAGCTTCCCTCTCCTCCTCTTACATGGTGGTCAAAAGTATGCGTTGTGACGTAAATGCAACCCATGTATACGCGTAGCCGAGAAGACCCCGACGCTGTGTACTGCAGGTCTGTAGAGATAGAAAGCATTGCGAGGCCAAAGTCACCACCCTATGCCCTATGACGACTTGCCCTACTTGACGAGCAAGATCGGCAAAAAAGGTAAATTGTGACGAAGTAGACAAGTGCCCAATTGCCCTTTGTTACGACTTCCCCGTGTACGAGATGCCCTATGACGACTGGTCCTGTTTGACGAGTTTACCTATGACAAGGTGGCTGTGACGAGTTGGCTGGTGACGAGTTCTCCTAGACCCGTCTATTGTACGCTATCGTTCAGGTCAGCCCTTCCCACCCGGACACAAAGTCACCCTGCGCCCCCTCTCAAGAAGCTACAACCGTCATCCCACCGTCCTTGAAACTTGGCCCCGACCGTCCAGCTTCTTCACCCGGATACGAACTGCCCTACGCTTCCCTCTCACCAAAGCTCCAACCGTCATCCCGCCGAAACTTGGACTCGACCGTAGTATTGCATAAATACCCCCCGCGTTCATCTGTAAAAGTTCTTCCTGACGAAGGCCGGAATCCGGCCGAAACGTCGAAGATTAAATCGTCCGTTGTTGCTGTTTTCACCAAGGGTTTTTTTCTTCCCAGTCATATATATATATATATATATAGATATTATCGCCGCACAACTTTATTGAATCGAAACGTTTCTTTGCTTCGGTGCGAGATGGACTAGATAATAAATTATTTAGTTGATGTAGTAACCCAGCAGCCAACTGCTTTTCAAAACTCACTTCCCTTTCCCCTTCTGATGCTGAACACGTCCTCGCTAAAGAGGTGATCAACGGGTGCGCTGGACGGCAGTGCAGTATACAGACGTAAGGAAACTTTACTAATGGTGGGAAAGCCGTTGAGGCTGGAAAACGCTGTTCAGAATTTTAGCCTTCCATCGTTCCGTCTCCATGCCTAGTGGTAGTGTCCAGAAATTAAAGTCGAAATTCACCCCGAGGTGCTTGCGAAGGCTGGAGGAAGAGCACCTTCCGGATCCGTATTTTTTTTTTTTTGCAGAGTTTGCAGCGAGCAGTGACATTATCGCCACTATATTCGACAAGATCAAAGAGCGGTTTAAAGCCAGACCATGGTAACACCTGCCCTAAGTCACTCATGACAGCCTCTCGTTTAAGTGATAACAGTTAATTATCATTCAACTATCTTCCTCTTGTGACGTTCTCTCTCTCTTCCTTTAAGAGCTCTCTTATTCCCCTTTCTCAGGTGACAAAAGAAGGAGATACCGATGAACAGACGGGCCCATTACAATAATAGGGGGTGGGGGAGCAGAAGGCTGAACCATTTGGAAGTGAATAAAATGGAAAAGTCCGTTAGTATCAAACAAGGTAAAAAATGAGTAAACAAAAAACAGCACAAAGTCTTCTCGGAATGCGTTCCGGATTTTTTTTTTTTTTTATATGCAACGCAGAAGAAAAGTCGCGACCGTGGATGACGAGCTCAAGGCCCCTGGAAAAGGGAAAGTTGACCAGCAGAAACATCGTCTGTAGCCCTAGTCTGTTAGGCTAGATGGCGCAAGCTGCCGCCCGTTACAAAAGGTATAGCCATTACCATCTATCAATTCATCCATCCAGTCAGGCAGCGACTACCGGCGGCGACTCGCTTTCGCAACGAGAGCTATCGCCGCAACTTCTGCGGCACCGACGACAGAGGCACTTGTTTGGCGTTAAACGTTTCACCATTAGGCGTCTACGCGTCGCGTGTCTCCGCAAGGTGGCTCTGTCGCCTTGCCCCGCAGGGCGTGTCGGGTCCATGACGAAAAGGTGGCCCACATCGTTCTAGATTGTGCGAGTCTCGAGCCTACACAACCACAGGACAACGGATCATATCCTCGGACCCCCCTGACGCTCGCTGAGGCATTGGGAGTCCTTACACCAACAGGGAAACCGCAGCAACCCGACAGAATAGGGCATGGAGAACGTGCAGACATGCTTGCTGCAAAGTCGAACGTGATCTCCAGCAGTCTGCACAAGCATATTGTAGAGGCGACCAAACAAGAGGCCCGAAGGCTAGTGGAAAAGGGTGCGCGTCAGGATCTATTAAGACCCACAGGGTTCCAGGCTTGGGCGCGAACTCAGTTGGAGCCCGCCCGTTCCAAAGCAAAAGCGCCACAACGTCTTCATCATCATCATCAGAAGAGGAGGAGGAGGAGATGTTCGACGAGGCCGGAAATGTTGAAGACGGAGCGAGAGAGCCTTCCCAAAAAAGTTCAAGTGAAGCAAATGCTAAATGGGCTTTCCGCGAGATGAAAAAGGAAAAATAGAAGTAGAAAATGGTCTGCCCTTTGCGCCGGAACTTTGCTCCGACGAAAAACATTTTGAGTTCTTGTTTTAGTTTGTCGCGTCTAATGTGGGGTTCAACCACTGATCTCAATGACAAATGCTGGATCGCGTTTGCCCGCTCCGCGAATGCGGTCACTGGCGGCCATCGTTAGGTAGAGTTATATCACCTCAAGCCAAGATACAGCTGCTGCAGCCACTTGGCAGCCACCATCATCCATCCATGGCAGACTTCGTTTTGGCAGTTGGGGTGGCAGGCCGCCATCAAAATAGCGTGGGTGATATTCCGTGATTGATTGAAATTGTTTGACGAAACATGTTTTTGAAACCCGGCGTGAACGTGCCCGGTCTTTGAGGACCCGGTAAAGGTTTCACCAAATCGCGCAGCACCGGGGAAAAGCAGCACAGCACGCATCGAAAGTCGCATCGAAAGAAGCATCGAAAGCAGACGCCGGTACAGAGTCTGCTTTCGATGCGAGCTGCGCTGCTTTTCCCCGGTGCTGCGCTTTCGTAGAACTTTCGCCGGGTCCTCAAAGATGAGGCTACCGTTCACGCCGGGTTTCAAGAATTTGCTTTGTCGAACAACTTCAATCAAGCACGAAATATCACCCACGGTACAGTGTACTAGATCTACGGCTATTTTATGGCAGCCTGCCGCCATTGCGCTGTCCGCCATATTACTATGATGGCTAGAGATGATATAACTCTACCTAAAGATGGCCGACCGTGGTCGCATTCCGGTCCATAGGCAGAGCTGGTCAAACGCGATCCAACAATTGTCATTGAGATCAGTGGGTCCAACCTTCGCACAGGGTCGAACCCTCTGTACGTTCGCAAAATATGGTCATTTTTTCGCGAACATTATTTGTATGTGTGCAGATAAGTTTTACTTACTTTTAGAGCACACCTCCTAAGCGCCCGTAATCCGCCATTCGCGGCGTCGCGGTCGGCATAACCGCCCCGCTAAATTTAGCGGAAAATTGAATTGGTGTGGAGGTCACGTGACGTCAATTTTCCCTCTAAATCCAGCGGAGAAACTGAATTTGTTCATGGGTAACGTGACACGTAGTCATGTGACGTGAGGATTCCATTCCCCGCTAAATTTAGCGGGAAATTGAATTGGTGTTGAGGTCACTGGACGTAAATTTTCTCGCTAAATCTGGCGGAGAAACTGAATTAGTTTCTGGGTGACGCGACACGGAGTCATGTGACGTCATTTTCCCTGCTGATATAGCGGGGAAACTGAATTGGTGTTGAGGTCACGTGGCGTCAATTTTCCACCTAAATTTAGCGGGGAAACTCTGGGAGGAGGGGAGGGTATGGAGGAGGATGAGGGGAGTTTACGGAGGAGGAGTACAGGAGGAGGAGGAGGAGGAGGGGAGGAGGTGTAAAGAAGAATGGGAGGGTACGGTGGAGGAGGACGGGTATACCCTCCGCTCCGTACCCTCCCCTCCTCCTCCTCAACAGCCGCGCTCTAATTTCGCACTATAGATATTTGTAAGCGTATTTAGTTTTTTTTAATGTATTTAGGCTATCGTTACAGCTACTTCTAAAAATTTATCGAGTTACAGTTTAAAGTACCCAAAAAAGGAAGGATTAGTATCGCGATACTACCCAAGACTGGGTGTGAGCAACCTGGCGTTTTTAGAATATTAGATGAAACACAGCACAAAATCAAATAAACATTAGTATTTACAAAAGTTGGAATGTGTTCTAATATATCTTGATCAGCTTGCTGTCGCGTCATTTGCGGTCAATTTCCGTGTTAAAGGTTATTTCTGCGGAAGACAGAGCGTCCACTCCTGATATGACATTATACCAATTGTCGTAGTCACTATAACCGAAGAGGGCATTGTTAATTGCCTCGAGCTTTTGGAAGGCGCGCAATCGTCTCCTGTCCTTCACTCCGCGTCTTCGCGTGAAAAGACACAAGCACAGGCGCTCACAGATCCGGTATACCAATTCGTGTGCACTTCGACAATTTTTTTATATTTTTCTATATAGAACTAAATAGTTTGTCTTTGAGCGTTCGCCTAATGTTGTTTGCACGAAGAATCTGTTTCTTTATATCAGTGTGCTTTCCCCATCGTTGTGGGCGAGCAGGCTGCAATTTGAAAACAAGCAAGCCACAAAAAGAAAAGAAGAATCAAGGTGTTAGGCGACGTGAAGACAGGCTTTGAGCTGCCAGGGCTTCCATTTTGTAATCGCAGGTGACAGTGTAATTCCGGTAAAACTCTACTTACAAAAAAAGATCATTTTTTAAAACAATTATTGTTTGATGTTCTAAATTCTTGCTTTTTTACTCCCTGAATGATGACAAAATATAACGGATTACAATAATTCCTTAGATAAATAAGTATCGAAATTTCTTTAGAATTACTTTGTGAAATATGTAAATATTTCCTTACAAAATTACTTATAAATGTAACGGATTACAAGTAATTTCATTACTCGTAACAAATTACATGTCTACCCCCCTCCCACACACACATACAAAAGAGCTAGGAAGCCCTAGCTGCCTTTAAAGTTGGTCGCCTCTTTTATAATCTCACTGGGAGGGGCATTACTAATTGATCGCCAGCTCGGGCTATCGATCGACTCCACTGGAACGGCCTGCTCAGGAAAGTGTTCAAATTAATCACAGTTGAGGGGAATAATTAAGAGCGCTTAATCGTCTTTCTACTCTGAGAAAACACACGGGAACTGCGTCGTTCACCGAACTTTGCGGCCTTAAACTCATCAGCAAAAACACCAAACACACACACGCACACTTTTTTACGGCTGAGCTGTTAAGAGCTAGTTTCCCCAGGATCGTGTCCCCGCAAAGAAATGAAGACACCGAACTCTGGACACCTACCGCCATCTATGAGCGACGGCGACAAGCCACTTATCTGGTTGCCGCCGCCGCTCATAGATGGCGGCAGCCTTTCCACTCTGGCTTGCCGACTTGCGGCCGGCCATTACTTTCCATTGTACAGCTCCGCTGGTCTTCCATCTTCACCAGAGTGGAAAGACTGAAAGCTTTTATTTCAGAGGTATATATCGTCACAAATGGCAATTGATGAGGCGACGAATGACTGAAGAAAACAAAACGTTTAATGGGGCGAAGTTGTGCTCAAAACAAAATAAAAAAGGCTAGCGTCGCAGACGTCGGTGGCGGCGTAACAGCAGGATCGAGCGCTAGGGAGAGACTGACTCGGGCTCGCCACGCGTTGCCTTTCTGGTACACGCGTGGGCTTCTGGAACAATCGGCGTAGAAGATTCGGCGCATACAACATTTCTACCTCGAATAAGCAGCAGAAATTTCAAATTTATCCGATTACAAAAATTACAAAAATAACAAAAAGGTGCGGCCGCTACCTGGCAGTGGCATTGAACCTCGGCCCGTTTGCGTGGTAGTCAAGCGCGTTGCCGACTTCGCTAGTTGCGCACGCGACGTTACTCCCCCCCTTAAAAGCGCATCGCCCGGATGCAATACGAAACAAAACAAAAGTACTGTAAGCTAGAAACTCCACTGGAACACGAAAAGTCTGCAGTCACCACAGTCCTACCGAGCGTAGAACGGCTTGAGTCGGACGACGTGAACCACCTCGGGTCGTGGTCGGCATCGTGATGATGTTAGCATTTCGTCGGGCGCCTCTTCCTAGTTGAGCTCCCTGAGGTAAAGAAGTATCTTGTATGGCTCGAAGTACCGTTTCAACAGTTTCTTGCTGAGGCCGCGGTGACGAATGCGTGTCTACAACCACACCCTGTCTCAGGTGTGGAAGTGGACGTCCCGATGACGAAGGTTGTAGCGGCCACCGTTGACACGTTGCTGATCTTGAATCAGGAGTCGGACGAGCTAGCGGACTTCTTCGGCCCGTTGCGCAACCACCTGGGCGATGCCGTATCACGTCGAGCATCGTCGTTACCTTCCGACCATGTACCAGCTGGAAAGATGTAACTTCGGCAGTCTCTTGAACCGAAGTTTTTTTAGGCAAACGTAATGTAGGGCAACCCCTCGTTCCACGTCTTGTGCTCTACGTCGACATACACGGCGATCATGTCGGCGATTGTCTTTTTAAGCCGCTCCGTCAGCCCGTTTGTCCGCGGGGCGTATGCCTTGGTGTGAATATGGCTAGTATGGCTGACATGAAGCATTTCTTGCGTACGCTGTGCCATAAACGACGACCCGCGATATGTTATAAGTACATCGGGAGCACCGTGCCTCAGGACGATGGACTCGATGAAACACTTGGCAACTTCAACCGCAGTTTCCGATGGAAGGGCCTTGGTCTCGGCGTACCGCGTTAGATAATCGGTAGCGACGCTTATCCAGCGTTTCCCGAAAGTTGATGCTGGAAAGGGGCCAAGCAAATCCATTCCAATTTGTTGGAATGGCATGGACATAGTGCACGGGGCTTCGTCTTGCCCTCCCTGAAGGGGTAACGGATTTTGCCGTGGCTCCGAGTTTTGCTGGCAACTATGGAAGGACGGAAGAGAAAAGGGTTACAGTCACAAAAAGGCGATTGGAAGATCAGTGGTAATTATCAAAGGAAAAATGAATGATGCACAATTAACTAGCACAACTAGGGACTGGAGGGACAGAGTAAAATTTGGACTCCCTCTCGCGTGGCTCCGACCCAAAGTCTCAACCATGGCTCCCAGTGAGTCTTGTACTGTGGTAACGCTGACAAGGTTTGACCGCAGGAAAATTGGCAACTCCCTCGCCGGGTGTAAGAGGTGGGTGGGGTGATGTTTTCAGTTTTTTTACCGATTTCCCGAAGGTCATCCTGGTGATGTCTCACACTGCCTGGTGATAGTTAGGGCGAGAAAATTGGTCTTAGAAGGGCGAGAGGAATCATATGTTGGTCTTTTTAGACTTACGCTAGGCGGCGCAAGCTGCCGCCCGTTAGAAAGGGTATAGCTAATAACATTAATCCATCCGGCTGCAGGAGTCCTGCTGGCTTCGTCGGTGGTTTTCTCCGTCCTTGGCACTCGTTGCACGATCGGGTGTAGAGGTGAACGGTCTTCGGAAGCTTAAGCTAGTAGTACCTCTCGCGGATCCTGGCGAGTGTGCGGTGTAGCCAAGGTGCCACGCCGATGGGTCTTCATGGCAGGCTTGGAAGACCTCTTGATGAAGGCCGCTGGGGACCACCAAAAGCCATGCCGTGTGGTCGCCGAAGTTCTCCTTGTAAAGTACACCTTGTCGGATGGCAAAGGACGGCACAGCTAGCAAAAAGATTCGGGGCACCCTAGTATGCAATCCTTCCAGGTACACGATGAGTGCTCGAAGCTCAGAATTATCCCGTTCAAGTTCTGCCATATTGTACGCTTTCAGTTCGCCGATAAAAACATCGTCCTCGTCCTCATCGTTAGTGCACTCGGAGGGCAGCTCGACGGGAGCCCTCGAAAGATGATCGGCGTCACTGTGCTTGCGGCCAAGCTTGTAGACCCCAGTCATGTCTCGTTCCTGCAGTCGGAGACTCCAACAAGCTGGGTTTCCTGAGGGTTTTTTTAAGTTTGCGAGCTAGCGGAGCGAGTTGTGGTCTATTACCATGCGGAAAGGACTTCTATAAAGACAAGGTCTGAACTTCGTTATCGCCCAAACGATAGCAAGGCACTCTTTCTGTTGTTGAGCAGTTGCTCTGCGCCTTATTCAGCGTCCGACTTGCATATACGATGACTCGCTCTGTGCCTTTCTGCCTTTGGACCAGTATGGCGCAAAGTCCGGTATTACTGGCGTCGTTTGGATTTCTGTTTCTGCAAACTGGTCGAAATGGTCAAGGACAGGGGGGGGGGGGGGGGTTGAAGGTGTCGTTTCAGTTCGTCGAATGCCCGCTTTTGCTCGTCTGTCCACTCGAATTTTACGTCGTCCTTCGTGAGGTGCGCCAGTGGTGCAGAGAGCTTTGCGGAATTCCGGACGAAGCGCATATAGTGGGCACAAAGGCTCAGGAATATTCTTACCGCCTTTTTGTCCTGACGGGGTTGAAAGATGCGGCTATGACGCGCGTCTTCTCAGGGTTAGGAAAACACCTTCGCTACTCACAACGTGGCCCGAGAACTTCAGTTCCTCGTAAGCGAATCTACATTTTGTCGGCTTGAGGGTGATTTCTGCGTTTTTTACAGCTAGGAGTGCGGCTCGGAGTCGCCTCAAGCGCTCGTCGAAGTTTCTGGCGAATACCACGACGTCGTCAAGGTAGACAAGGCAACTCTCATTTCAGACCGGCGAGCGTGGTGTCCATTCCACGCTAGAAGGTCGCTGGCGCCACCGTGCATAGCACGAAGGGCATCACTTTAAAGCTGTACAGCCCCTCCGGTGTCGAAAACCTCCTTCTCGCGATCCCTTTCGTCGACCTCGATCTGCCAGTATCCACTTTTTATATCCATTGACGAAAAATATCAGAAGTGGCGAAGTCGGTCCAACGTGTCGTCGATGCGAGGAAGCGGATAGACATCCTTCTTAGTCGCAGCATTCAGTCGACGATAGTCCACGCAGAATCCGAGAGTTCCGACCTTCTTCTTGACGAGCACGACGGGGAGGCCCATGGACTGCTTGACGGCTGTAAGATGCCGTCGTCGAGCATTTCTTGAACTTGCTCGGGAATGACCTCCCTCTCTTTCACAGAGAACACGGTGACCGGTGGACTGTAGAAGGGTAGCGCCTGGGCTAGTTAGTGATTCATAGTTTAGAGGTTTAAAACGCTAAAAAACAACGGACAAATAAAAAGACCAACACTACCGAGCGCTACTTGCAAAAAGGGCTCGGTGGTGGTGGTCTCTTTAACTTGTCCGTTGTTTTTTAGCGCTTTTAACCTATAAACTAAGAGTGGCCCTACTGAAAAAAGAAAAAAACATATGGCGCCTGTATGAAAGTAAACGGGTTCATACCGGTAACAGTTTAGCTATACCGGTCGCCTGTATGTCAAAGGGGTCGCCCGTATTTCTCAAAGGGGTCCCCCGTATGAGCCATAACGGTCGCCTATTCGGGCAAATAGGTCACTCCTTTGGCAAACCGGTCACTCGTCTGATCAAATGGGCCACTCATTTCAGCAAAGTTGTTGCACGTTTTCTCAAACCGGCGACCATGTTGGACAGACGGGTGACCGGTGACCGGCAAACTTTACCGGTTTAATCAAACGGCTCTCCGGAGCCGTTTGATACTGAAAGTACCGATCGGCGGCATGGGCACGCCTATTTCAGCCGTGGCAGCCCGTTTCCAGAAATCCGCGGGAGCGCCGGTTCATCGGTTTACAATCGACCGCGTAATGCAAGTAGGCCGGGAGCGCAGCATCGACGCTAACAATGCGGTGCTTCCCTACTGTCATTTGTCGCACCTTTGAGGAGGAAGCAAAGCACTCAGTGAACTCGCCAAGAAGTTCAACCGGTCGTCCTCGCTCCGGAGGAGAATGCTTCGGATCGATGTCAATATCCGTGGGTGGCTTTCTCTGGGCCTGCGATTGTGAGGGGTCTTCGGACAGTGCAGTGATAACAGCTGAGTCCCGGAGATCCTCGAGGTGGCCCACGGTGGTATCTTTGGTAAGGTGTTGCGTTCGTAACGAGGACTGTGACACGTCAGCCTTGAAGCGTTGTTGCACCTTTTGCGACTGCGGTTCTCCTTTCAAGAAGCAGCTGGTCGCTGCCCTCGAGCAAAACTTTGACGCAGTTCATCGAACTCGATGGGTATCAAAACACTCGACCGTGAACGGCAGGCTCACATGGTCGGCAAGTACTCGAGGTGCGGCTACCTTTACCGTAGGATCTTGCCGGCCTCGGGACATGTTGTCGGACTGTCCAACCTGTTCTCACCTAGGTCGATGACCGCACCGTGCTCGCACAAAAAGTCGATTCCGAGGATAACGTCCCTCGCACAGTCCTCGAAACGACGAACGTCACCAGACAGGTTTCGCCGTGAATCGTAACGTGGACGGTGCACCTTCTTTTATTTCATTTATTCAGTACCCGCAGATCCTTTCCGCATTAAAGCGAGAATGCGGGAGGGGGGGGGGGGGGGGGGGGGGGGGGGATACACACACAAAAAAGAAAACAAAATTACGGAAAATAATCTTCAACCACAATTTAAAACCTCGCGACATCCAACGCATTCCGGCACATTTCATGAGATCCAACGCACCCTTCCGATTTCGCGTCACTCAACGCACTGCATCACACTTCGCGACATTGAAAACAAATCAACGATACGCGGAACCCTGCCCCTCTGAGTACACCAAGGTATGCAGCACCTATAGATAAAAATAATTATAATCTACTGTGTTAACTTTTGCCTGAAATTTACCGTTTACGCAATCCTTATCAATCAAACGAACCTACAGTTTTTTAAAGCGGTATAGAGGGCATAGTTTTATAAAACTGAGACAACAGTAGAATGTAATTCGTTTCACTGGCACACTGTCCTCATAAATATGAAATCTTAAGAGCCGCAGTCTTGCAGTAATAATCAGGCTCTTTATGAATATGATCCACACACACGGAGAGGCAATATGGGGGAGACAGGTAGGTTTCACGTGGGATGCCATTCTTGGAGTGAAATATTGCCACGCGCGGTAGATTTAGGGGTCGATTCCAAGTAGCGGGATGTTCGTTTTCTTTCTACTTGTCGTTCTCGCAAGTTGGAGAACTTTCTCGTCTCATCAAGTTACGA
The DNA here is from genome assembly GCA_013358835.2 of Ixodes persulcatus. Lineage (NCBI taxonomy): Eukaryota > Metazoa > Arthropoda > Arachnida > Ixodida > Ixodidae > Ixodes > Ixodes persulcatus. The sequence goes on from JABSTQ010011582.1 coordinate 273,872, forward strand.
ATCTTCTACGCGCCGAACGTTCTAGGCTGAATGTTCCAGAACTCCACGCAGGTACATAAGGTGCTCCGCTTGGCGAGCCGGACTAGTCTCGCCCAGCGCTCGATCCTGCTGTTTCGCTGACATCGACTCCTGCGGCGCTAACTTACTTCTATTTTGTTTTGGGCACAAGTTCGCCCCATAAGACGTTTAGTTTCTTCAGTTATTCTACGCCACATCCTTCGTCATTTGTGACAATATACAGTGCAAAAACTTTAAACAAAGTCTTGCTCCGCTGCATTTCACTGTATTCCATTTAAACATTTGTCTTGATTTTGTCGCAATAAAATTCTATCTTCAAAGGATTTCCTAAAACATACCTAGCTGCTAGGTTTCAAACTTTTTCTAATTTATTTTTATCTAGACTAGTTGGGGGTCCCACAGAGGTAGCATATTCAAATATAGGTATCACGATTGATTTATATAATTATTCCCGCGTAACCTGTGGAAGTTACGAGTGTTTTGGCGCAAGAAACCCAAAGGTTGGAAGCTGTTGCTACGGTATAATCTACATGTCAATGCCAGCTCATCGGGGATGTTAGGTAAACGAGATAATTGTAATCTGAAGCCGTTTTAAACGAGTTTTGTTGATATCGCAACAGGAACTGGTTGTTGTCTGTTTTCTAGGAAAACGTCATGCACACGGTTTTATCTAGGTTCAAGTCATTCCCCATTGTGCGCACCATGCATTTATAGTATCTAGATACCTTTGAATATTGAAATTGTCAGTATCGCATGTTACTTCTTTATATAACTTGTCATCGCCTGCGAAAATTCTCATGCATGAAGTGACAGACACATTAATATCACTTAAATAAACTAAAAATAATAAAGATCCTAAAACCAACGGGTGTAATAAGGTGCCCTCCGGCAGTGTGTATGTGAGAGCCATCCCTTGGTGTAGGGACTTTTCGGAGGCGTCGAGAGAGTCTCCCACTCAAAACGGAGTATTTCACTCCGCTGTCCACGAGTGCCGACGAGTCGTGGCCGTCGATGACAACGTTGAGGTTGCTGGGCACTTTTAGGGAAGCGCCGTTTCGATGAGTGGCCGTCGCAAGAGCGGGAGCTCTCCGGCGGTCATGGAGGCTCTTTACGTCGTCGGCCCTCGGCAACTCCACCTAGAGGAAGATGCCTCTCTTGGGTTTCCCGGAAGGACAAGGGTGACAGGCTCTGACGACGGGATCTGCGAAGAGGCGATGGTGGGCTGTGGGGTGATGGGGACAGGAAACGGCGGTGGAGAGGCGGTCCCGGGGATGGCGATCGGCGGAGATATTTGTCAATGTCCCAAGCTCATTCGCCGTACCTTGGGCTTGGGTCGCTGCGCTTAAAACCTCGGAGGAAAAGCTTGCGGTAGTAGCAGCGGCGACAGACATGCCAAGCCTCTCCACAATGGAAGCATATTGGACACCGGTTTGCCACCCTCCACACGTCGGTCTTTCGAGGCCTGCGTTGCTCTTGGTGGGGAGTATACTGTGGTGAAGTGACTTGTCGTCGTGGTGCCACCGAGTACTGCCGAGAAGACGGGAGCGGCGGGTGACGAGCAACGCGGCGTAGCTCAGGGCCGGTGGTTCCGGAGTTGAGTTGACGAGAACCTCCGGCTAGAGCGCTTGCTAAACTTCTTCCCTTAAAACCTCGGCAATTGAGGGCGAAGCTGGGCTTGCGGCAGCTGACAGGTGTTTCTTGAATTCCTCCGGACGATGTTTCGGATGATCTTATGGATGTCGTGGTGTGCAGCTGGACGGCGAGAGGGCAGCGAAGCCTTGAAGTCTTTGATAGTGGGAGGTCCGACCTTGAAGGGCATGTTCAATATTTGTGGCCTTAATAATGAACCTTTGACGGTCCGTAAAGGTGTTCGCACAAAGCTTCCGAAGATGTTTTCTTTCACTCCCTCATCAGGACCCGCAGCTTCTTTTGTTCGGGAGCGTTTGGATCGGCCCGGTTCTTGAGGCGGAAGAACGGCTTTCGACAAAACTCATAATCCTCTCGTTCGGCCCTTGGCTTCTTGATTGAAGAAGTTCTTCGGCCCGTCGATGCTTCGTGGTTTTCGAACCAGGTGCGTGCCTTGCCTCGCTGAGCGAAATAGACATTTGTAGGCTCTGGTCAAGACCCCATCAGTTGAATCAGGCGACCCCTTTTACTGGCTCAACCATTCGTAAACATCTCCATAAAGATCCCCATGGAAATTCGCCGGCGTCCGTGGTGGCACCTCCACATAAACGATTGACTTCGGTGGCGTCCTGTCTTGCTGCGACGCGGTGTTCATTTTCAGCGTCATCTTCTTCCTCAGCTGCTCTGATAGTTGACCGAACTCCAGAGGCTGGTCTTGGTGGCGGCGACTGGCTCGGGTCTCGGGTTCGTCGGCGGTGATTAGCCTTCCGGGACATGAAAAGGACGGTGCCCAACATATTTTTGATGGGTACGTTTCACGTTCATGGAATGTGGTACCCCGCACCTCCACCAAAATGTCACGAATGAAAATTGATGAGGCGACGATTGACTAAAGAAATATAAACGTTTGATAGGCCAAACTTGTGCCCAGAAAAAAAAAAAAAAAGCTAGCGTCGCAGGCGTCGATGGCGGCGTAACGGCAGGATCCAGCGTTATGGCGAGACTGACTCCGGCTCGCCACGTGGAGTCCCTTTCGTACACGCGTCGGCTTCTGGAACAGTCAGTGTAGAAGGTTCGGCGCGTAGAACTCTCGGATTTTGAACAGGAAACAAGTTTCTGGAATATACCAGAACGCGACAATTACAAAAATAACAAAAAGGTGTCTCCGCTGCCAGGTAACTAACCTCGGCCCATGTGCGTGGGAACCAAGCACGCTGCCGACTTGGCGAGCTGCGCACGCGGCAATATTAGCTCAAAGTGGCCTCATAAGGATGGCGTTTTAAACATGAAATAATTTTCTAGACTGAACTTCGCAATAGCGTTATGTTGGTTATTCCCAGAGGCTGATATTCCTCGCAGTGCCAGTAGTTAACACAATCCAGGGGAGTATAAGGGGGAACATGCGACGCAACATTTCGGTCGCATACCTTGAGCGTTGTTGTAACAGCGTTTTGAATTATAAACCCCGTAATTGCTAAACGTTACCGTTTCTTGACATTTGAAGAACTGCTAGGGGCACTAGAGAGGCAGTATCCAATGTTATTGATAACAAACCTTCGAGCGATTAAGGCCACTGCCACTGCCCCAAACACACGGGAATTTTAGCTGACATTCATCCAAACGCCGTTTAAGTATCAGCTAACAAGCGCGTGCAGGACAGGCCCTGTGAACCAAGATAATGGGCTGATTTTCAGAAGACTGAAACGTAATTCGACTAAAAGGCATTTTAATTACCGCCTGACAGTACGAATAAACCCTTCTTCATCGCCATTTTCTCGTTAGGCAGAAACGCAGGACATATCAGCACGTGCTCATCTTGGTTGCTTCTCTTGATTGTCTTGTTCACCTCTTATTACCCTAAGTCGCTGTCCTATGCACATACAAAATACAAAAGACACGCTGCTGGTTGCAGACATGATTTGACGCCTCAATCATCTTCGCTCCATGCATGCTATGGAAACACGTCTGCCGAGAGTTTTCTGAAAGTGATACAAGAAGTACCTCATACAGTGTCTGTGTAATGTCCTTTGTGCGATGTATTGGCAGTTTGACCGTACAGCATCCTCAATTCCCACTTCCGGGAGCCGGCGTCAAATATCGGGACAATAAGTAATGTCACAACATCTGTCCACGGTGCGCGCGCGGGAACGCATGAACAAACAAATCCAGAATTTTGTATACGACTCCGTCTGCAAAACAATCGCCCCAAAACACAAATCAAGGAGCAATCAATAAAGTTTGAATGCAAAAAACCTGAGCTTGCGAAAGGGCCACAGATATCAAGACGTGTGCGCGCAAGGTCGCCGCTCAATGAAAGTCGCACGCCCAAACGATGCGATATCTAATTGTAATAGTTACATTTAGTAGACCGTAAACCAGAGCTTCGCTATGCTAGCGGGAGCTGGTGCCGTTACTATGAAGCATAGATTGAGCACGCGCCCCCCTGGACACGCTTTCCGCAAAATACGATATACTAAAACTCTTTGATAAGAAAAAGCCTGAACTGTTGACAACATTCTATGGGTATCAAAAACTCTGAGTGAAGGACATTCAGCGACGTACATTTGAGTGACAAACTGGTCGCGAGAATGAGCCGCAGAGCGCCATCGTTAAAGCGAAGTACCACGACCAAGTCTGGGCGAACGCGCGGCAGCGATTAGTGCCGGGCATGGGAATAAAGATCGCCGCGTTCCGGCATCGAGTGGCCCCAGTCCATACCAGGAAAAAGACGGGGTTTGTCGCTCCTCTTTCTCTCGAATTACCGCGCCGCGGTAGACGGTACTTTGTATTCAGCACAACACTTTTGTGCTACATTGGGGACTTTTAGCAAGCCGTGTTCCGCGTACAGAACTACCAAGGCATTTGAAGCTTGCTTACATGCGGACGTCCCGCGGTCAGGGTATCACCCGCCAGGCGCTTCAAAGCATGCTTCAGAGGCTCCTGCAGTGCGGTACGCGTAACACGGCTTCATCTTGAGTCTCATTCACACACGTTCACGCGACTAGCTTTGGCAGCGTTGGAGCACTGCGAAAGCTACGCTAGCTTCGACAACGTGGCACAAAATATCGGGTATCTCAAATTTCGGCCAGGCTCTTTAAATCGACCGCAAAATTCGGCTTCTTAATCTATCGCGCTACGATTTTGTGCAGCCTTGCCCACAGGTGGTGCATTTTTTTTTTTTTTGTAAAATTTGCAGAGAGCGAATTTACCTGAGGAATAAGTAATGAATGAAAAAGGCTTAACCCCTATTGAAACCTAGCGAAGCCACCGGTCTTCAATCAATAGGGAGCCCTATTGCTCGAAGACCGGTGACCTTGCTGCGTTTCCATAAGAGTTGTGCCTTTTCCTTTTTCTTTTT